>PISX010001976.1:0-175992 GCA_004024625.1 Mellivora capensis | reverse complement strand
TTTTTTTTTTTTTTTTTTTTAATTTTATTTATTTATTTGTCAGAGAGAGAGCGAGAGAGCAAGCACAGGCAGACAGAGTGGCAGGCAGAGGCAGAGGGAGAAGCAGGCTCCCTGCTGAGCAAGGAGCCTGACGTGGGACTCGATCCCAGGACGCCAGGATCATGACCTGAGGCGAAGGCAGCCGCTCAACCAACTGAGCCACCCAGACGTCCCGAGTTGCTGCCTTTTGTATTGACTTGATACTTTGATATTCTAATGATTATTGCAAGAATTCATTTTCTTAAAAGTCTTTGGTTTGGGGGTGCCTGGGTGGCTCAGTGGGTTAAGCCTCTGCCTTTGGCTCAGGTCTTGGTCTTAGGGTCCTGGGATCGAGCCCCGCATCGGGCTCTCTGCTCAGCAGGGAGCCTGCTTTCCCCTCTCTCTCTGCCTGCCTCTCTGCCTACTTGTGATCTCTCTCTCTGTCAAATAAATAAATAAAATCTTTAAAAAAGAAAAAAAAAAAGAATTGATATAATTAAAAACAAAAGTCTTTTGTTTGATATTTACAAATTGGAGGAAATCAGCAAAGCATTTTATCATATTGTACTATATTTCAGGGGTTAGATTTCATTACAAAGATACAACTAAAAATCTTTTTAAATATTTAGTGGTTTCAATGATACTTTGTTGATTCTTCTAGAACCTGTCATCCAAGTCAATTCTTGGGTTGGGATTAACAATGACGATGATCAATTATATGCTGTTAAGAATAACTTTCCAGCCTCTGTACACACTACAAGATATTCTCGAAATGACCTGCACTTGGAAGACATACAGACAGATGAGGACAAGTTAAACTGTAGTCTTCTCTCTTCAGAGTCCACTTTTATGCCAGTTGCTTCAGGACTCTCTCCAGTATCTCCTACAGTTGAGCTGAGGCTACAAGGCATTAACTTGGGCCTAGAAGATGATGGTATTGCAGATGAATCTGTGAAAGGGCTGGAGAACCAGGACTTTAATAAGGAAGAGGAAAAGGCATTTTGGACTACAAATGAGAATTCTGTTCAAATGAAGGAAAGTGTCATCACTACAGAGGTAAATGAGAAAGATAGGCTCTTACCTTGTCTGGAGCCAACAGTAACTAGTGCTGTCTTGAAGGATGACGCCCATGGTCTTACATCTTTTCCTGAGTCAGTTGGACACAGTGTCTTCCATACACAGCCAGGCAGTGAAGAAACTGTAGCTTCAGAGAAACTTCCCTGTGGGGTTTTAACCCAGAGATCTGTTGCTTTGGGACAAGATAAAGTTGCCCTTCAGAAATTAAATGAAGCAGCCACGAAACTTCAGGCCTGTTGGCGGGGCTTTTATGCCAGGAACTACAACCCCCAAGCTAAAGATGTGCGTCATGAAATTCGGCTGCGCAGAATGCAGGAACACATTGTTTGCTTAACTGATGAAATAAGGAGGTAAGTCAAAAGTCCTTGTTTAGATGCTGTATTGTTGATTTGGGAGTGTCAGAGTCTTAGAGTTGATTCAGAACACTGAGCCATTGCTGTTGTCAGGACACTTCATACCCTGTTGCCACTCTTGGTTTCCTTGTCTCCTAAAACATACTGAAAGCATCTTGAGGACAGGAACTGCCGTATGTATCTCCATTGCTAGCATGGCTGTTGGTACATTGATGCAGTGCAGCCATAAATGTTGAACAGTGGTTTGTCTTATAGGTATTTATAAACCTAAACATAGAAAGGTACAGAAAATGAAGAAAAATGGAATAAGCATAGGAATGAGAAGATGAGAAAGTCTACATGGAACCCAGTAGATGATATAGAATTAAAGAAAGGAGTAGGGACTTAAAAGGAATTAAAAGTTTGGGACAATGGTAGGAATTATTCCTCACTTCTGTGGCTGACATTACTGACTGCCAACCAGGAAAATTAGGAGTTCATATATTTATTTTGAGTATTAGTTTTGCAACAAGCAATATTTATTAATATTATCAAGTGGAAGGGGAGGAAGCAGTAAAAGAGACTGGGAAGGGGCAGCCAGTGTTATAGGAAGACAGGGTGTGTGTCACAACTTTGATAGGGAAATGTTTTAGAAGAGAAGAGAGGTGCCATAGGGAGAACAGAGGATTATATGTTTAATTTAGAAGCTGGAGGTTATTGGTGACTGTACTGGGGGACCCTGGAACTATTCTCAGGTTTGATGATTTGCTAAATGGACTCACAAAATTCAGGGAAGCCATTCTGTTTATGACTATGGTGTATTCAAATGAAAGGATACAGATTAAAGTCAGCAAAGAAAAAAGGTGCATAGGGCAGAGTCTCGGAGAGCAGGTACAAGCTTCTTGTCTTCTTCTAGTGAGTTGTATGGACAGGGCTGAGTCTCTTGGCACTGATGTGTGACAACACATACGAAATATTGCCAGGCAGGGAAACTCACTGAAGCCCTGACTACAGGGTTTTTATTGGGTGTCAGTCTTGTAGGCATTGAGTGCCTGTGTGACTAACCTTAACTACTTACACCTTAGCTCCTACCCAAGGTCAGACTGATACCATGTCTCTATCAGGACTGTAGGTGAACAAAACAGGTATTCATTCACCTGAAAGCACACTGTTAGCATAACTATCTGGTTTGGCCCTAAACCCCACGTACAAACAGATACTCTTATCAAGCAGGATATTCCAAGGACTTGGACATTATCTCCCCACCAGTCAAAGCCAGTCCTTTCTTTGGAATGTGTAGGGTTAGAACACCCCAAGTCTGCTGAGTTAACCCTTTCTTGCCTAGTGAATTTCCTAAGAGCAGCTTCAGTATGTAGTGGAATCAGGCAGTTCGGAATGGGTTGAATTGTGAATGAGAGGTAAAGAGTGAGTGTAGCCAGTTCCTTTATGGGGGATCCCATTTGAGGTATGTTGCTGGAATAGAATCTGGAGTTAAGGAAAATTCTTTAAAGATGGGAGATATAGAGCATGTTTATGTGTTGATAGAATGATTCAAAAAAGAGGGAAAATCTGATAGTGCAGTGGAAAGAAAGGAGAAATGCAAGGTTGAAGTTCTTGAGAAGGTGAAAGAAGGGATCCAGTGTACAAGGAGAGGGAGTGGCCTGAGGTAGGAGCAGGAGCAGAAGCAGGTAAGATGCTAGGTTTGATGAGGTGGGAGGGAAGCAGAAGTCCTTTTTTTTTTTTTAAGATAGCACTTTTTAAAAAAATTTAATTTCTTTTCAGTGTAACAGAATTCATTGTTTGTGCACCACACCCAGTGCTCCATGTAATATGTGCCCTCCATAATACCCCCCACCAGGCTCCCCTAACCTCCCATCCCCCACCCCTTCATAACCCTTAGGTTATTTTTCAGAGTCCATAGTCTCTCATGGTTCATCTCCCCCTCCAATTTCCCTCAACTCCCTTCTCCTCTCCATCTCCCCATGTCCTTCGTGTTATTTCTTATGCTCCACAAGTAAGTGAAACCATATGATAATTGACTCTCTCTGCTTGACCTATTTCACTCAGCATAATCTCTTCCAGTCCCGTCCATGTTGCTACAAAAGTTGGGTATTCATCCTTTCTGATGGAGGCATAATATTCCATAGTGTATATGGACCACATCTTCCTTATCCGTTCGTCCGTTGAAGGGCATCTTGGTTCTTTCCACAGTTTGGCGACTGTGGCCATTGCTGCTCTGAACATTGGGGTACAGATGGCCCTTCTTTTCACTACATCTGTATCTTTGGGGTAAATACCCAGTAGTGGGAAGCAGAAGTTCTGTTTTATGAATGCTTTTCTTTTTTCAGTGATACAGGAAACATGGTCAACATTTGAAAATGAGAGGGTTGAGGTGTAGAAGGTTTAAGAAAAGAGATGTGAGGTGTGAGGTATTCATCTTAAAAGTGAACTGAAAAGGAAAATGGAGGATTATTACTGTGAGGAAAAACTTAAAATGCAGAATAGGTCAGGCTGTATGAGTTTCATTAGCAATTTTCAGGTGTTTTGTTCTGATTTGGGCATGGTTAATTTTGTTCTGCCAGGAATGGTTTTTTCCCAGGTGACTATGGTAGAGGAGAGAGGGAAGGGCAAAGGAGCCGAAGATATTTGGGAGGGAATGATTATAATAGTGGATCTTGGAATTTAAAGAAGGTAAAAGGAGAGACAGGAGGAAGCGGGGATCATCAGTTTGGAGGTCTGGATGAAGGTTGGATGTCTAGATTGTTGCATGGGGGGGCGGTGCAAGAGCCAGTGAACTGGGAAGATGGGGGTAGTGGTTTGTGTGGGTGCTTGAAATCATTTTTGAAAATGGTGTAGTCAAAAATGATTGGGTATAGAGAGAGACTTTGAGGATGAATGATTACTGTTAGAGAGGGCATCCATGTGAATACTGAGATCTCCAGAAATGATGATGGTATGAAGTGGAAAGAGACTGGTGCTGAGATTTCAGTGATTGAAGGCAGATTCTGGGAGGCTAGTACTTGAAAAAGAGTGGAGAAATTTAGCCAGATGGCAGGAGTTCTTCAAGGAGGAATGCAAAAGAACAGTTGTTGACAGTAGGAGCAATATTCTGACCCTGATGTTTGAATGAAAAAAATAGCTTCCACTTTTTTTTTTCCCCAGTAGGTTCCATGTTCAACATGGGGCTTGAACTCACTTCCCTGAGATCAAGAGTCACATGCTTTACCAACTGAGCTAGCCAGGTGTCCCAGAATAGCTTCCACTTGAGAGGGCTACAGTGTCATCAGCAGTAGGTCTGATTTGGTCAAAGAAGATTTCACAATAGAGGTTGAGACAATAAGGGAGTTTGCCAGTTATAAATCTGAGGTCCCAGATGGCACAGGAGAAGAGCTTGGGGTTCTAGAGAAACTTGGGAATTGGGTAAGAAGTAGAACAAAATGGTGGTGACATTGTGGATGATAACAGAGAACTAAGGGAGCCTTAGGTTGGTTTAAAGTTTCAGCTTAGATATCCTAAAAGTGGAAAGGGCAGTTATTAGACTATTAATACAGTGCATGTGTTTATTAGTTGTAACAGTAGGTGCAAGTCAAAGCACCTTCCTTGTGTCAGTAATGGATTTTGAATTATTGTAGATTAAGAAAAGAAAGAGATGAAGAACGTATTAAAAAATTTGTACAAGAAGAGGCTGTCAGATTCCTTTGGAACCAGGTAAACCCATTCCTGCTGATTTACCTAATGTGTGGACCAAGAAAAATTCTAGATTTATTGAGATAATCATAGAGTAGTCAGGCATATTGAGAAGTTTCTCAAGGTTAAGGATGTAATATGTGTTCTTTGCCACTAACTCTGAATTAGGACAGTAAATTTTGTTACATTTTTTTTAAAGAAAAATGTTGTCATAATTTTGACCAGAAAGATAAAGAACTGTAAAGATGAAGGAAAGTGACTAAATTGAGGGATGTTATAACTTTCCAATAAGTAGAAAGTACTCAATTAAAAGTTTTCTCTAGCCATCTATCTTGTTTTACCTCTTTGGAATATTTGAATGAAAGGTGACTAAGATAGTATATGATGGCTCTGATATGCATGTCCTAAAACGTGCACATGACTTCTTGAGAGAGAGAGTTTAAGTCCTCTAATAGCATACTTCAGGGACAGTTTAGACAATCAGTTTTACTTTTATTTTATCTCATCAAACATTTCTTTGATAATTTCTTAGAAAATTTTTTTTTTAAAGATTTTATTTATTTGTCAGAGAGGGAGAGCGAGCACAGGCAGACAGAGTGGCAGGCAGCGGCAGAGGGAGAAGCAGGCTCCCTGCCGAGCAAGGAGCCCGATGTGGGACTCGATCCCAGGATGCTGGGATCATGACCCGAGCCGAAGGCAGCCGCCCAACCAACTGAGCCACCCAGGCATCCCATTTCTTAGAAATATTTTTATAAAAGAACTTGTTATAATAGGATTTTATCCACAAGATTAAGAAATAGTTATTGATTTCTAAGGTTTTATAATTACTAATATTAGGGGAGTAGTTAAATTATAGAATAACAATACCATGGAACATTATGGAACAATTAAAAAGAATAAGGTAGCAGTATGGACTGATGTAAAAAGTTCTCCAGAATAACATTGTTCAGTGAAAAACAGCAAGTTGGAGAACTTAAGGTTCTGCTTGATATTAAAAACTCTGTGTATATTTGAAAACATAGTAAAAGGTCTGGAAGGACACGTATCAAACTGCTGTCAGTGATTTCCTGGGAGGATGGTCAAAGAGAAACTAAAAGATTCTATATATTGCTTTCTTCTTGCAGATTTAATTGTAAAATTTTGAGATTTTGATTGTACGTTAAAAATGTAAAGGTTATATTATCAAGAACTCAGGGTACTTTTGGATATTTTAGAGTTGTAGATGCTATATTGTTAGATAATATTTAAAAATTCTACCCTAAATGGATATCTACATTGAGATATTTATTTTAGAGAATCTACTTATCCTGGGCTCTAATGTGTCTTATTCAATAGACTTCAGTTTCTATTGAGTACATTATTGACCTCTTAGTCACGGCTATTGTGCTTCTGTTTGTTTTTCTAGTAGTAACAAGAGAATTGCTTTGGCCCATCCTGACTCTCCTGGTGAGGACCTTTTGTTACCAAGAACATGTACCACTTGCCCCAGCCTGCGTTAGGCTGGGATTGCTGTGGAAGGGATAAGGGGAGTCAGGCCGTTTCTAACTCCCGTTCTGCCATCTGCCACTTACCAACTTCATGAGTGTTGGGGGAAAAAGCTCAAAGAACATTGTAAAACAGGCATGATTTTTGTTTTATAATAAAATTATATCCTTTGGTTTACAGGTAAGGTCTCTACAAGCTTGGCAACAGATGGTGGATCAGCGCCTAAGTTCCTGGCATACTGATGTTCCTCCTGTATCAAGTACTCTAGTGCCCTCTAAACATCCATTATTCACCCAAAGTCAGGAGCCCTCTTCTGATCAAAATTCTGATTGGTTCATTGCTCCTGATGAGGCTCCTCAGGAGAAATCCTTACCAGAATTTCCAGACTCTGGTTTTCATTCTTCCCTAAAAGACCAAGTTCATTGTTTACAGGATTCTCTGGATTTTGAGAAAAGTTCCACAGAAGGCAGTGAAAGTTCCATAATGGGGAATTCCATTGACACAGTCAAATATGGCAAAGAGTCAGATATAGGGGATGTCATTGATGAACATGGTGAATGGAATAAGGAAAGCTTAAACAATGAGCAGGATAATAGTTTACTTGAACAGTATTTAACTTCAGTTCAACAGCTAGAAGATGCTGATGAGAGGACAAATTTTGATGAAGGGACAGGAGATAGTAAGCTTGACATACCTTTTCCCCCTGAAAAGTTAGATGCCTTGTCTGATGGTGCTTCTGTAGATAATACTCATGGTGTATCTCCTACTTTGCAAGATGAAATCAGCCAGGCACCAGAAAATTGTAAATTAAATGCTGAAGTTCAAGGGCAACAGTCAGACTGCGATTCTAAATTTCAGGTATTGCATGTTGGTATTACGGTGTAGCATGTGTGGTTGCTTGGGGGAAGAAAGCTTCTTAAGAATTTCAGTTGTCTTTTTTTTTTTTTTTTGTGAAGGGGAATATCACCCCATTTTTCTTACTATTTATATAGAATTTATATTCTTATCTCATGTTTTCCATATTTTAGAGACTGGGCTGAATCTTCATTTTGATTTTATTAGCTATTAGCTGCAATCTGTCAAACAATATTTATGTTGAAAGCTATATGCACTTTATTTCCTAATAACTGAATTGCATCAACAGTGTTCTTGTTTTTTAATGTACTCGTATCCTTTCAAAAATAAACTAGAATATCTTTCAAGAAAATAGAAGAGTTTACCTTAAAGATATAAATAAGAGAAGTTAGATTTTTCTGTATGTGAGGAAATTAATTATGCAGTAAGGAATGCGACTTGTTAAAGTGAGTGTAGATGACAAATATAAGGACTGTGAACTATAGAAATTTTTCCAGCCTCCTTGGAATAAAAACATATATTTTTAAGCCTTTTGTCCTCCCTTATGAGTCAAGAAAAGCCTTCTTATGAGCAAACAGGGAGAAAAGGTAAGATTATAGGATTTCTCAGAGGAAATGAATATAATTGTCTCATGGAAAACTTTAATGCCATCTGTCAGTTTTAACATATGAAGTACAGTGTTCCATCTGGAATTAAAATCAAGCTTACTTAAAGAGGCATGACTTGAATATCTCTTAGATGTGGAGAAAGCAGGTGCTAGGCTCCATTTGCTTGGAATAATGTCACAGCAGACATTATCTTTTCATTCAGTGCTTTTTTACCCTACAGATAAGCATTTATGTGCCAACTTCCTTGCCAGAAATTAACGTATGTTCATCTTCTCTGACCCTGCATTATATTTGCTTATGTATTTCAGCAGAAGGTCCATGGCCATTTACTTCATTTTTTGACCTCTGCTTCACAATGAAGAACATTTAAAATAATATTAATGGTAGAATAAGACTTTTTAAAAGGACTATTTTCTATCCAAATCTCTGGAAAAGTGCCACATTTGGAAGGCAATTTAGTGGTGGTTAAAAAAAAAATAAACCTCACTTATTTCTTGTTGAGGAGAAGATATATCTGTAACTTCAGGAAGAAATGATAATATTGTGTTGAATGTTATTGATGGGTACATTTGCCAATCAAGGAAGCTTAATAAATTAATCTTTGAGAATGTTGTAGTATCATTGAACAACATATACCTGATTTCCCCTAATCTTTGGACATACAACTATTTAAAACTATGGCAATACTTAAGTGTTCTAAATTTAGGTGCTAAATAGCTATTCATTTTTCTGTTACAGTCACTAGATCCCTTTCTTTGAAGTTATATAAAATAAAAACTTATGATCCTTCAAGAATAAAGTTGGGGATCACATGTTATACTTTGTTGATAGCTAGGAACATTTCTCCGATATGGGTAAGATGTATTTTTCTTGGTTTATAAATATGTAGCACTCAGGTTGAGAAGACTTGGATTTCATTCTCAGAAATTCAGAGTCTCTTGAAAAGGAAATATTTTCTGTCTCTTATAAATGAAACAGCCGTCTTACATTCAAAATTTTCCGTACTGAAGCATGTGTAACGTTGAATGCGCATTAAATAAAAATAGAATTTTTTACTTTTTGAATAATGCTAATTATCTTTTGTGAATGATTTTGAATTTCTTCTTAAATATACCCTATTTTTCTATTTTACAGTTAAGTGCCTCATTTGCTGCCCATAGTTAGAAAAAACAACTTGCACTGCACTAAATACCAAAGTGCTGATTTATGGTACATTAAGATCTCATAAAAGTCCCTAAAATGTCGTGGTTCAGTATTGCCTAAGTAGGTTTCTGCTGATATCTTCTCCCTCTTTTTCTAAGAAATGGCACAATACAACTAAATTCATTTAAATATTAGCGTTTGTCAGCAAGATTTCCTTTTTTACCTTTGCTTTGTTTTTCTAGCCGATAATATTAGTATACTTTTATTTTAAAATTGACAGTTTATGTAATGGTTAATATTCTGCTCTTCATTAGATTTAACTTTACTAGTGTTTTGAAGTGGAAAAATATTCAGAATATTCAGAACTGTATAGATTATTTTGAATGTAGATAGAAGGAAAATAATGTAAATTAGAATGCAGGAAAATTGTGGCATAGACAATATATTTTAATAAGTTTACAGGGTAATTTAAAATAATTATGTAATTAAGTAAAATATTTGGTGTTATGTCATGGGCTATTCATTGGTCTGGCTAAAGAGAGAATGAGTCTAGTAAAGTTTGGGAAGTTGAGCTTTAACATGGTCTTTGTGTTTTTTCTTATAGGAGAGGATTACTTTAGATGTGTTATTTTAGTTTGTATCAGTTTTCTTAATATATAGAAAATTCAACATATCAACGAGATATTCCTCCAGAAGCACAGCATCTTACCATGTGAAAATTGGAAGGAATCTTAGCAATTATCTATTCTAATCTCTTTGTTTTTTTTTTTTTTTAAAGATTTTATTTATTTGTCAGAGAGAGAGAGAGTGAGAGAGCGAGCACAGGCAGACAGAGTGGCAGGCAGGGGCAGAGGGAGAAGCAGGCTCCCTGCCGAGCAAAGAGCCCGATGTGGGACTCGATCCTAGGATCATGACCTGAGCCGAAGGCAGCCGCTTAACCAACTGAGCCACCCAGGCGTCCCTAATCTCTTTGTTTTAAGGATGAAAAGGTATAGAAAATTAAGTGACTTGCTGATGTTATAGCTAGTTAGTAGTAATAAACTGTGAAAACTTAAAAAGTTATTGTATTCCAAAATTTATTATTACACACTATTATTTTTACATTTAGTGAGTCAGTAAGAAAATCTTTGCATATTTTTCATTCTCTTTGAAAGAGGAAAAAAAAAAAAACTGACAGAGCTAGAATCCTACCACTTGAATCACAATTGCTTGTCGATAATGACTTAGTTGTTCAGAAGTCTCAGTAAATTTTCTCTAAGAAATGTGATGTCATTAAAATCATTTTTTAAAGATTTTATTTATTTATTTGAGAGAGAGAGAGAGAATGAGAGAGAGAGAGCATGAGAGGGGAGAGGTCAGCGGGAGAAGCAGACTCCCTGCCGAGCAGGGAGCCTGATGTGGGACTCTGTCTATCCTGGGACCTTGAGCCGAAAGCAGTCGCTTAACCAACTGAGCCACCCAGGCGCCCATTAAAATGGTTTTTAAAGAGGACTTCTAGAGATTAAAATTTTAAAAGAATAATTGCATCTGGAATCCATTTATTTCATGACAAGAAGTATAACAGGTTGTTGAGATATCTAAAATTTTCTAGTGAAATCCCGAGTTTGTTTATATTTCTTCTTCAGTTTTACAGAACAACAGATGTCAGAGTTTTAACTCTCTTGATGTGCAGAAATGTCCAATCATGACAGTTGATATAAACACAATATAGTTTGTTTCTATAAGCTTACTTATGAAAGGCCTCATAATATGCATGTTTTAGGAAAATATTTAGCCACACACTGGTTTGCATATATCCAGATAACTTTTTCTTGAATAAGGTGGGTGCCATTCTTGAGTGTGGACTTTTATTTTTGTTTTGGGTTATTTTGTTTTGGGTTATATAAACTCTGTAATAGTATTTTCCTGTTATCTACTTAATGCAAGTCTAGTTCCACTTTTTGTAAGTATTTTCAGATATAATATGAGCTTAAGATATTATACTATCTCCTTGTTACTTTTTTTGGTGCAGATTCTTAGAATTGGATTTATAACAATATAAACTATAAAACTTTTTTTTTCTGGAGTGAAGATGGGTATAGAACATGAGTCTGATCAGTTTCCCATTCATAAAAGAAAAGACTTCATTTTTAATGTATATTTTTATTTTGCCATGTATCTTATTAATGACATTTATTATACTGTAATGTTTTAACTTTTAAATATATGATCCCTTTATTCATAAAGTAAAACAGAAAGGGTCTGTAAGGAACACTTAAATATTTTTAGTGATATTGCTTACACTGATCAAACCTACAGTGCCATATTAAAATTAAAAGTCAAGTAAACAAAACAGTTCTCATAACCGTAGAGTGAAACAGATAATTGTCTTTTTAAAATGAGGTGCTTTTTATTTGTGGATGAGCGGAAATCATATTACATTTTAATTCCTAAATTGATTTTAGTAGATAGCAGGAATCTCTGTGTAGTGGCTTTGTTCATTTTCTAATTCAATTTCTTTGAGTATTTTGTAATAGTTTTAATATTAACAAAAAGTTTAAAAGTAAATTTATTTTTGGGCTATTTTTAGATTTCTCTTTAATTTTGTTTTAGAAATAGATGATTTAAAGTGGTTATGGTCTGTTTTATGAAGGCTAAATATTTTGTATTATATTTAATTTGTATTTGAGTCTAATTCTAAATAAAAAGTTTGTACATTAGTTTGAGTGATTAGTCTGTTTATTGTAGTGGTTAGTAGTAATGGTTGTTACTCATTGTGTTTGCAATTAATGGGTAAAATTCAGAACAAATTGCATATAGAATTCTAAGGAAGTTCCAGAGTATTGTTATATAAATGAGTTTACAATGAAATAGTCCTAGCCTTATGATAATAGATATGAAATGAAAGAAATGGTAATTTAGTAGTTTTATCTGGTATAGATTTTATTACTTCCAGGTGATGGGTAGAGAAGAGCAGATATCCCTCACAGAGCACAGATGACACTGTCAGGTACTGTTGAAACTGGGTGCTGAAAGTTAGGGAGTGAATGAGTAAATAGAGCACAAGCCTTCTCATTTGACCCAGTTGGGTGGGACTTATAGTTTGTTGGTGTTATGGACCAAATTGTATCCCCTGCTAAAATTTATAAGTTGAAGCCCTCCCAATGTGACTCTGTTTGGAGATAAGTACTTCAAGGAGGTAATTAGGGTTAAGAAAGATCATAAAGAAGGGGTCTTAATCCAATAGGACTGGTATACCCTAGTAAGAAGAGGAAGAGACACAAGATATTCTTTGTGCATGCCTAGAGGAAATGCCACTTGAGGACACTGAGAAGGCAGCCATCTGCAAGCCACGAAGAGAGAGCTCAACAAAGCAACCCTGCTGAGATCCAGATCTTGGACTTCCAGTCCCTAGAGAGAGGAGAAAATAAATTTGTATTGTTTAAGCCGCTTAATCAATGGTAGCCTGAGCAGACTAGTACAGTTAGTTAATCAAAATATTGATTAGGACAGGGAATCCCAAATTATTTATATACCTTAAAAAATATTTATTGAGGGGTGCCTGGGTGGCTCAGTGGGTTAAAGCCTCTGCCTTCAGCTCAGGTCATGATCCCAGGTTCTGGGATCAAGCCCCGCATCGGGCTCTTTGCTTGGCGGGAAGCCTGCTTCCTCCTCTCTCTCTCTCTGCCTGCCTCTCTGCCTACTTGTGATCTTTGCCTGTCAAACAAATAAATAAATAAATAAAATCTTTAAAAATTTAAAAATTTTATTTATTGAGATATAAATGGCATACAGTAAACTTCATGTATTTATTTATTTTTAATTTTTTTAAAGATTTTATTTATTTATTTGACAGAGACCACAAGTAGGCAGAGAGGCAGGCAAGAGAGAGAGGAGGAAGCAGGCTTCCTGCTGAATAGAGAGCCTGATGCGGGGCTCTATCCCAGGACCCTGAGATCATGACCTGAGCCGAAGGCAGAGGCTTTAACCCACTAAGCCACCCAGGCGCCCCAACTTCATGTATTTAAAGTGGACAATTTGAGGGGTGTCTGGCTGACAGAGTATGTGACTCTTGACCTCAGGGTTGTGAGTTCAAGCCCCACATTGGACATGAAGCCTACTTAAAAAAATAAAGTGGACAGTTTGATAAATTTTGACTCATATACATGCCCATAAAACACAGTAATCAAGATAATGAACATATTCACCACCCTTGAAAGATTCTTCATTTCCTTCATAATAACCCCTCTTATTTTGTATGGTTTCTTTTACTCAGCATAATTATTTGGGATTCATCTGATATTTCATTCCTTTTTCTTGCTGAGTAGTATTCCATTATATATATTTGCTGCAATTTTTTTTCAAATTAAAAAATTTTTTTAGTTTTATTGAGAAGTGTTGACATATTGTATAAGTTTAAGGTATATAGTATGATTCTTTGATATATGTATATATTATAAAATGTTTGCCACAATAACATTATTTAACATATCCATCACCTTATCTAGTTTTATAATTGTATGTGTTCAGAACTTTTAAAATCTACTCTCAGCAACTTTCAAATTTTATGGTATCAGGTCTTATGTCTAAGTCTAATCCATTTCAAGTTAATTTTTGTGAGTGGTATAATTTGGAGATCCAATTTCATCCTTCAGCATATGAATATTAAGTTTTCCTAGTACCATTTATTGAAGAGAATTTCCTTTCCCTATTGGGTATTCTTTGCTCTCTTGTCAAATATTAGTTGACCATATATGCATGGGTTTATTTCTGAACTCTTGACTCTGTTCTATCGGTCTATGTGTTTGTTTTTATGCCAGTATCATACTATTTTGGTTACTGTAGCTTTATAATTTTGAAATCAGGAAATATGCCTCCCACTTTGTTGTTATTTTTCAGCTTTGGTTATTTGGGTCTATTGTGGTTCTATATGAATCTTAGAAATTTTTTTCTATTTCTGTAAAAAAAAATGCCATCAGAATCTTGATAGGGATTGCATTGAATCTATAGATGGCTCTGGGTAGTACAGAACTTTTAAATATTAATTCTTCCAATCCATGAGCACAAGATTCCTTTCCATTTGTGTCTTCCTCAATTTCTCTCATCAATGACTTAGTTTTCAGTGTAAAGATCTTTTACCTCCTTGGTTAAATTATTCTTAAATATTTTACTTTCTTTTTTAAAAAAGATTTTATTTATTCATTTGACAGAGAAAGAGAGAGAGAGAGAGACAGCAAAAGAGGGAACACAAGCAGAAGGAGTGGGAGAGGGATTCCAGGACCCTGGAGTCATGACCTGAGCCAAAATCAAGAGTCACTCAATAAATTGAGCCACCCAGGTGCCCCATCTTTTCTTGTATTTTTAAAAAAATTTCTTGGAATTAAAAACTGCCTTATTTTTTTTAGTCCCAAGACCGGCTGTATCCCCACTCTTACTTTTTCCAGGTGCTCCACTAGATCTGCTGTACACATTTAAGAAGATTTCCCCAAATAGTTTCACAAGTCTGATCATCTATCTGTTATCACTCCCTCCGTGCCATACCTCTTTGCCCCTTTATTCTGCTCCTTATAGATCCTTCTGCTCTGATGCTCCTTTTTTAAAAAAAATTTTAAATTAATTTTTTATTAATAATTTATAAATATTTTATTTATTTATTTGACAGAGAGAGAGGGAATAAAAGCAGAGGGAATGGGAGAGGAGAAGCAGGCTTCCTGCAGAGTGAGGAGCCCGACTCAGGGCTCAATCCCAAAACGCTGGGATCATGACGTGAGCCGAAGGCAGACGCTTAAAAACTGAGCCACCCAGGTGCCCCTAAATTTAAAAAATTTTTAAAGATTTTATTTATTATTTGAGAGAGAGAGGGAGCACAGGAGGAGTAGAGTGAGAGGGAGAAGCAGACTCCCCACTGAGCGTGGAGCCCAACGCAGGGCTCGATTCCAGTACCCTGGGATCATGACCCCAGCCAAAGACAGATGCTCAATTGACTGAACCACCCAGCTGTCCCTAAGTTAAATTTTTAAAATTTGAATATAGTTGACAGAATTCTGAGAACTGTTCGCTGCATCCCATAAGTTTGGTATTTTGTCTTTATTTTCATTTGTCTCAAAATATTTTTATATCCCTTTAATTTCTTATTCATTGGGTGTTCAGAAATGTGTTTAATTTCCATGTATTTGTGAATTTTCCAGTTTCCCCTTGTTACTGTTTTCTAATTTCATTTTATTGTGGTTGGAAAAGATAACTGATATAATTTCTACCTTCTTTAATTTGTTGAGACTTGTTTTGTGACCTAATATGATCTATCCTAGAAAATGTTCCAGGTGCCCTTGAGAAGAATGTGTTCTGCTGCTGTTGGATGGAATGTTCTGTATGTGTCTGTTAGATCCATTTTGTCTATAGCGTTGTTCAAATCTGCTGTTCCCTTATTGATTCTCTGTCTGGATACTTTATCAATCCTTGAGAATGGCATATTAAAGTCTCCAAATATTATTGCTCTGTATTTCTCTTTTTAGTTCTGGTAGTATCTGCTTTATATATTTATATAGTATATCTGATATTTATCTAAATAATATCTAATATTTGTATCTAATTATTTACAACTGTTAGATCTTTTTGGTGAATTGACCTCTTTATCATCACATATTGACCTTTAAAACTATTAGAATAGTGCACAAAGACTGAAGTTTTATTATATGAAAATTTTACCCCCAAAATTTCAAGTAGGATGTCAGGGCAATCTTAGGATGGAGTGTGGATTATGACAACTGAATCTAATTATTACAGGTGTATGACATAAATCCACTGAAGAGGCGTAAGAAAAAGGGAGATGACCTAAGTGACTTTGGAAAACTTTTGAGTGGATAGTTCCATTTGGGCTGCTATAACAGAATTCCAGGGATGGAGTGGCTTATAAACAGCATAAATTTATTTCTCACAGTTCTGGGACTGAGAAGTCCAAAATCAAGGTACCAGTAGGTTTGGTGTCTGGTAAGGGTAATTTTCTGATTCATAGATGGCCGTTTTCTTAGTGTGTCCTCGCATGGTGGAAGCAGCGAAGGAACTCTTAGGTGTCTTAAGCAAAATAAAGGAACACACGAAGAAAGTCCCACACAAGGCAAAAAGCCCAGCACAAGCTGTGAGTACTCTTTCATCTATCTCTTGGTAAGGAGTGTTCTAGGCTAAGGGGGTGTGTATGAAGGACTGCATGCATGAGACTGCTTTTCTCAGCAAGAGGCAATTAAGGTTAAATGAGGTCATAAGGGTAGGGCACTAATCCAATGAGACTGATATCCTTATAAGAGGAGGGGGGCGATTGAGAAACAAGATGGGAGTGAAGCTGGAGGTGTTTCAGAGGACACACTACCTAACCTTGCCTGTGGCTGGCTATGTTTTGGATTGCCAATTAGGCCAGGTGGTTTGAGAACTATGTCATACAGCACAAGGAGCTGTGGCTCCCTGAGAAGGAGGACCAGCATGGAGAGCTGGAAGCATTCAAAGAAAGGATATGAAGTAGCAGGAGAAGCTCCTTTGCACTGCCCAGCAGAACTCCTGAGGCCTCCAGGTGCTTGAGTTCTAGCCCCTCTACCTGTGTTGGCATGTGTCCGCGCGCGCACACACACACACACACACACACACACACACAGAATTCCTTAAAAAAAAAAAAAAAAGGAAACAAAAGGTATATATCTCCAAGGCAATAAGAAAGCTCTCACAAGGAACTGAATCAGCTCGCACCTTGCTCTGGGACTTCTAACTTTCAGAACTGTGAGAAAATA
Source organism: Mellivora capensis (assembly GCA_004024625.1). Classification (NCBI taxonomy): domain Eukaryota; kingdom Metazoa; phylum Chordata; class Mammalia; order Carnivora; family Mustelidae; genus Mellivora; species Mellivora capensis. Next base: position 159,033 of record PISX010001976.1, on the reverse strand, counting down.
AATTTCTGTTGTTTAAGCCCCCCAGTCGATGGCATTTTAGTATAGCAGCCTGAACAGACTCATTCCTCTTCCTTCTAGTCTCCTATCCTTGGCAACATCATCTCATGGTTCATGGTGTTTTGGGAATAGAGTGGTTGGTACCTGACCTGATAGTAGTCACTTATTTTGAACAATGGTTTAAGGGGTTTGGGGGCCCAAATTTTAGTCACTTGTTCAGAGGGTTCAGAAGCAAAATAACTGAATCAGGAACTGACATGGGCTCAGGAGTGCTTGTGCCCCAAGCTTCTGCCATCAGAGATGGAGCCAGGTTGCTGGTAAATACCCACAAAATTAACTACATCAGAAACTGGCTTAATTTGCTTTTTTGCTTATCTAACTCTCAGACCCATGCATTGTTAGAGAAATAAAATTGAGTAACATTAGCATCAAAACTTTTTTGCAGATAGGTCAGAAAGGAACAGTTCCTTTGGTTTTGTATCATGACATACAAACCTTATGTCCTCATTTTTATCCAGCTCTCAAAGTTTGATTATCATAAATGTAGTATTCAGAAATTCCTTATGCCATGTCATAACCTGAGGTAAGGAATTTAATCGAAGAGATTTGGGACACTGTGCTAGGGGACTTTTATTTGTTATTTCATTTCCTAAGTGCAGATACTGTTGCCCCTAACTTACAGTTGAGGAATTGAGCCCAGAGAAGTTAAATCACTTGCCTAGACTGGCACTGCTAGTATGAGGTAGAGCTGTGTGTCAGCCCCAGTCAGGCTAAGATCCAAATTGTGTATTTTTTGTATGATAGTATTTTTCATTGGGAGTGTGGTGACTTTGCAGTCAGAGTTATTTGAAGTGATATGCAGTTATCTAGTAGTGATAGGCAGGCCTCCCTGGTCCTGGTCACTCTTTTTTGTGGCCAAAATGACTGTATATAGGTAAGATGACTCAAATGCTTCAGGATTATGAGTGCCTGTGGGAGAAAGGGCTTATCAGGGGTCACTAATGTGGTCCAAAACCATGACTTAGAAGTCAGCATTTCCTGTTTAAGTATTTGCAGCTTACCAGGCAGCCAAATTGTAAAAGATAGGTGATGGGGTGTTTGGGAGACAGGACTGAGAGCACAAATTTATCATATGGGGATCTTCTTCTAGCAGAGGCAACGGAAGTCACCTTTTATGAACAGGCCTTGGAAGGCTGACTTTCTCCAGGAAGGAGAATGAAATGGTTACTCCAGAAGAGTGGGCCGTATGTGCAAACTGCTTTTCTTCCATCCGTCTGGGCACCCATGCATGTAGTTCTGCCACGAAAACATCTGAATAAGCACGTAGGGCCCATTGTGGTCAGTAAATGTAAAAATAATTAATGTTAGTTGCAATTTGTATTAATTCTTCTTCAGCCTTGAGATAATAGTCTGGGGCAGGTCTATTTTTGGAGTCTGTGTTTTGTTGGGATAAATTCCATTACCCCCACTGTGTACTGAAGAACACAGAGCAGCCCGCAATCCCTTCCAGCTTCCTGAGCAGGTCCTTTATCTGTCTTCCAAGGTCTCCTCTCAGTTTCTGAATTTCACACAGCCATAGACGTTCTACCGCTTAGAAGAACGTCCACAATAGATAACCCAGATTTGGGGGATGGGAGATCGTATGCGGGCATTTTTGTCAGAAGACCTATGTTATGTACAGGGAGAGTAAAAGGAACGAGGCTGTTTTAAGAGCAAATAGAGTAAGCCGACTGATTCCAAGCAGGGAAAGATTGAAGGACCCGCCTTTCCAGAGCTCGTGCGTGGCCAATAGTGTTTTTTCTGGCAGAAGAAACAATACATTCCGCCACTGACAGGGAAGATGGCCCAAGTACGGGCTTCTCCAGTATGGTCACTTTGGCTGACAAGAAAAAAAGCCTCGAAACAGACTGTCCCTAGGGAACCCGCAGGTTCGAAGTCGAGAGAAGCCCGTCCCGAGAGGGGCTAGAGCTCAGGCCGCACGGCCCAGCGGTACGACCCCCTGGCGCGCAGAAGCAAAGCGGCCCCTCGCGCGAGCAGCGCCCACTACGCCTGCCCTGCCTCGCGGCTCAGCGTTCCGCGCACTGCGCCCGCGGCTGTCCGTCAGCATCCTCGGCCCGCCCCTTCTGGAGTTCAACCAATTGTAGCCGGGGGTCGGGGGTGAGGAGACGTAGCGGGGCCAGGAAGCAGGGGCCAGGCAATCTGGCGCAGCCTCCTCAAATCCCGCCGTCCGAATGCCTAGCGGCCAGAGAGAGCACAGCGGACAGCAGGACTCGGCGGTGAGTGCGGGACTCCGGCTTGTGCGCAGGCGCCGGGCTGGGTCCCTGCCGCTCGAGGGACCCAATGCCTGGCGCCTCGCGGGCGCCTCTAGTCTGAGAAGCCCCTTTCCCCGCACGCGCCGACCCCTGAGTCCCCGGCCTGGTGCAGAGGAGCTGCAGACTCGGGGGTCACGGCTGGGGGTTCTGGAGTCAGAAAGGGAAGGCTTCCGTCCTCGGCGGGGGCAGAATTGGAGCCTGCGGCTGCCGTAGCTTCGGATCTGAGTTGCCCGAGCCGCTGCGGCTCCCGCAGGGAGGGGGCGGGGCTGACGCGAGCATCTCCGCGCTCAGTTTTCCGGACTTGCTGCAACGCGGGCAGGTGCAGCCGCTGAAGACCTCTTCCTAACCCGGTGCGGGGCACTTCGCGACGCCTCCCTCCTCAGCCCCATTCTCCGGTCTCACTGCTGCCCCGGGGCCCAGCTGCCACTTGCCTGGCGATGCTCTCACACTTTGGACTCTTCTGGCATTATTGAGCTGACGCTTTGGGACATCGGATTCAGGTCGTATGGGGAGAGAAGCGTGTGACTTTGCAAGGTGTGATGTGGAAACCCGGGCCTGTCGCCCGTCTCCGCTTGATTAAAGGCCACTAGGGTGGTGGTAAGTGGCATTCTCAGTCAGGGTTTATACAAATTTCGTGTGTAATTGTCTGTAAAATTTTCCTTTCTTTTCATTATTTACTCTAAAGGAGGATTGCTGCCAGTTTCCTAAAGATGAAGAATTACACTGCTCAGTGGCCCTTCCCCTTCCTCAGTGTGGTTATCATTTGGAACATCAGGGTGTGCTCGAAGCTGGCGGGACTCCCAGACTCTGATCATTAATTGTCTGATTGCATGCAGTGGAGATAGCAGCACGCTCCAGGGTGTTTGGGTTCTGCTTTCCTCTGCCGGCACTTCGTCTCTTCTCTCCACAGTCTCTGGCCTGATAAAGTGCTGTTACTTGTTACTGAGAAGGGAAACGAAGGAATAGATCACTGGAGTGAGGTTGGCTGTCCCTGTTATCCTGGAATCGGATTGTCCTGAGGGGACAGTGTAAGTTACAATTCAGAGATCATTTTGGAAAGGCCTGACCCACTGATAGAAGTAACACCTCTGGCCACCTCATACGAGCGGTTCCCCTGTTTGGCGGTATATTCTAGTAGTCATTTGGAGACCTTTTTTAAAAAAAAAAAATGTTTCTTAGGCCCTGGTCCCACAGATTCCGATTCAGTTCGTTGAGTCTGGTCTAAGCATTGGCATTGTTAAAAGCTTACAGGATGATATTAATGTGCATACAAGTTTAAAGAACACAGCCTATCAATGTGCCTTATTTTTTTCTTACAGCACTTACTACTCTGTGACGTATTTAACCGATTTCTTTACTTCTCATCTCCTCTCCAACTGCCCCCCCTCCCCCATGAAAGCATGGGGTGCTGCTTTGGAAGAAGGGCAGGGGAAGGCCTGGGTGGTGAGTCAGCACTTTGGGTGGGTGAGGTGGGGATAAATGAAAGAGAAGTGGAATCAGGGGAAGCAAGTCCCGCAGACTTCTGCTGTGCTTCCTCTTTGTCAAGGGTTGACCTTGTTTGGTGACCCATCATTGTCATTTTCATGGATACGGCTCCAGTTCTTTCTTTGGATCCTGGCCTGTTAAGTTTCAGGGTCTTACCCAGCACCCTGTGAAATATAGGTGCTCTTTGTTATTTGTTTATTGAAGTATGGTTAACATACAATATTATAATAGTTTCAGGTGCTCACCATAGTGGCTTGACATTTATATACATTATGAAATGATCACCACAATCATCGTAGTTATTGTCTGTCACCATACGGAATTATTACATTTGCATCCCCATGACTTTATTTGGTAACTGGAAGTTTGTACCTCTTAATCCTCCTCATCTATTTTACCCCCCCACATCCCTCCCCTCTGGCAACCATCAGTTTTTTCTCTGTGTTTATGAGTTATACAGCTGTAGTTTGGAAAGTTTGATATATAAATTTTTTAGAGGGGGGAGGGGCAGACGGAGAGGGAGAGAGAGAGAGAAAGGGAGAATCTCAATTTCAACCCTGAGATCATGACCTGAGCTGAAATCAAGAGTTGGATGCTTAATTTACTGAATCGCCCAGGTGCCCCTGATATAGAAATATTTAAGTTTGGGTATATTCCATGTAGATCTGTGATTTGTCTTCTGTGTAGGGGGTCCATTTATTCTGAATTAAAATTCTATACACTTGGTCTGACAAGTACAATTATATTTATGTGGATAGCAGTTTAGGGTATATAGAATGGAGACTGTCCCAGAAACTGGATGTGTAGTTGTCCTGTAATACGTTATCTTTGTGAAATGGTTGTCTAATTCCCTAGGGGAGGGGTTTGCTGCCTAATGTTCTTTTTAGTACTGAACTCAATTATCTCATTGATGTTACTGACAGTTTTAATTCCAAGTGATGTAAACAATCACTCTGTAATTCTCTTATGAGATGGGGTAGGAAGTCACGTACATAGTGGCAGTCTAGGGTTGTTGTGACAGGCCATAAAGAAGTTAGATTGGCTGGTAAATAGTCTTAATCACCTTTGGCAGAAGAGACCCAACAGACTATGCATTTTACTTTTTGCTTGTCCTTCAAACATAAATATGAGGCATGACTAAGTGGTGGACTGACACATTAGGAGGATTTGAAAACAAGACTGCTCAAATTTAAATTCCTCCTGAATTAACCATAACTTTTGGATCTGTCTAGATACCTCTTGTTTTCTATAGTGGTAGGATGGGTTGTTGAAGTACATAATTATTCTAGTCTTTAAGAAAAGTAACATGGAGCTTTTATCTTTGATTTATATTTTTTCAGTTATATTGCTAATTATAAAATTTGACCTTCAGCTCAGATCTGGGAGTGACTTGCTATGTTTAAGTTTATATATATATATATAAAACCAGTTACTATTTTTTATTAGTAGTAAAGGAAATGTTTCTCCTACTTTGTTATACTGAAATCTCTGTGCATCTCGGGATAAAACTATACTCTTGATTTCAAATGTTTTCCTTAATTTTGGTATCTTTAACCTGGATATCATGTGTGTAATCTTGTTGCAGCAGGAAGAACGGTATAAAAGTGAGGAAACATCACCTGTGCTTTGAATGTGGCAAGAAAAGAATAAGCGCTGTCATGATTGCTTGAATTCAGGACTTTACACTGGAAGGAAAGTTAGATGTAAGCTCTAATCTCTTAGTTCTAGTAAGCATCTCTTCTTGGGAACTGGAAAAGTTTTTTAAAAAGGTAAATAGCATTCAGTAATAAATTTTTATTTTTGCTGGTCTAGGAAACTTTTCCTTAGAGTCATTCCGTCTAGCACTTTTGTTTTTATTCAATTCTAAGGCAGTTTGAGATACTGAATGATACTGTCCTGCTGTCTTTTTAAATAACTTTCTTGGTATAATGCATAGGTTTTGTATTTGTAGGAAAACAGTAGAGAACGGTTAGAGATTTCTTCTTTCACTTTGAAATTTTTCATTTTATTATTTATTTGTTAATAGATTTTCTTTATTTATTTAACAGAGAGAGAGATCACAAGTAGGCAGAGAGGCAAGCAGAGAGAGGGGGAAGCAGGCTCCCGGCTGAGCAGAGAGCCTGATGTGGGGCTCGATCCCAGGACCCTGAGATCATGACCTGAGCCGAAGGCAGAGGCTTAATCCACTGAGCCACCCAGGTGCCCTGAAATTTTTCATTTTAAATTGAATTGTTTTTCTGTATTTGGTTTAATGCTATGTTTCTCCTTATGGCTTGTCATTAATTATTACTTTTAGAAACCTGCTTTTTTCTATTCGTAATTTTTATTTCCTGGTGAAAATTTAGGACACAAAGATAAAGATGAAGGAGAAAAAAAACTGCAGAGATAACAACTATGAACATTTTCATATATGTCTTTTCAAAGAGAGGTCTACATGCCCCTTAGACCACATCTACTTAGATATACAGATGGGTCTAGGAGTCAGGTCTTGCCTGCCTCTCAGTAACAACTTTCAGTAGAAGTCCTTGGCCCTGAGGGGTTTCTTGCACATTTGCTACCTTTGTCCCTGTGGTCCCCGAAGTTCTGGAGTCCGCTGCCCTTGCCATCCTTCTACACCCCTGACCGCAGCTGCACTGCTGCCACCTGGCTCTGAATAACACTAACCTTCTCGAAGCTGCTGGTGTTTCTGCAGTACACAGACAGTGCTTACTGTGGTGCTGCTGAATCTCCGTGGAGTATTGTCTTTGGTCTTCTCCCTCTCTGGGCATGAGGGAAGCCTATGATATTTATGGCCAACTCCTGTTCTTCTAAAGAAGAGCAGTTGGGCCCTGATGACAGAGTCATTTCTTCTGGTTCATAGGTATTCCTTCCCAGGATTTATAGGCACTTTGGGGTGAGTGGGTGCTTGGGTGTTAGGGGTGGGGTTGAGGGGTCATCAAATGGTTTAAGTGCAGTCTTTCACAGTGCTTGGTATCCCTGCACAGGGAGCCTGCAGAGGGATAAATATTCGTAATTTAGGAGAGGAAATGCCTTTTGTCTGATATAAGTGTAAGCTTTTCCATGGGAGTTTCTGGCACTTAGTACAGTGTATGCTGCAGAGTAGGCTTCCATAATTTTTTGTTTTGTGGATTGTTGCATCAATATATATCATGTAAGGGGGAGGTACTGTGAGTGAATCCAAGAAATATGATACATTGTTATTACTAAGTTGCTTTTTCTCTGATGCATGGTTTCTGTGTTTTTTTCTCCTTGGTTGTTTTGTTTTTAAGATTTTGTTTATTTGACAGAAAGAGACAGAGAGCACAAATAGGAGCAGCAGAGGGAGAAGGAGAAGCTGGCTCCCCACTGAGCAGGGAGCCCCAACACAGGGTTCAATCCTGTGTTGATTTTTGAACAGGATTAAAAAATCCTGGGATTTTTGAAGGAAAAGGAGAAGCTGGCTCCCCACTGAGCAGGGTCAAGATCAAGACCCTGGGATCAAGACCTGAGCCGAAGGCAGACACTTAACTGACTGAGCCACCCAGTTGTCCCTTTTTTGTTTGTTTCTTTGTTTGTTTTTATAAGATTTTATTTATCTGAGAGAGAGCTCGCTGGGGGAAGGGGCAGAGGGAGAGGAAGAGGGACAAGCCGACTCCATGCTCAGCATAGAGCCCTGCACTGGGGCTCGATCTCACAATCCTGAGATCACCACCTGAGCTGAAGCCAGGAGTTGATGCTTAACCAACTGAGCCACCCAGGTGCCCTGGTTTCTGTTTTTTTTTTTTTTAAATTTTAAATTATTTTATTTATTTATTTGAGAGAGAGAGAAGATAGAGACAGAGAGCTGTGAAGGGTGAGCAGAGGGAGAGGGAGAAGCAGATTCTACCCTAAGGGTGGAGCCTGATGTGGGACTCGATCTCACGACTCTGAGATCACGACCTGAACTGAAATCATGAGTTGGACGCTTAACCGACTGAGCCACCCAGGTGCCCCTCTGGTGTTTTGTTTTGTTTTGTTTTTTAAATCATGATTGGTATAGTCTAGTTGGAGGAACAGGAAATACATACAAATACAGAGGAGTGAAAATGCTGAGATGTGAAGTGAGAAGAAAGTGCTGTGGGACTTCTGAGGATGGAGAGCAAGTTAGAATAGCTTAGTTCTGTCTCCTTTATGAGGCAGAGATGAGGAGGAGTTGTAGTCCTTGTGGATGGGAATGGACTAGACAGGTGGAGTGAAAGAGAGAGGGAGTAGGGCGGCTTGCCAGGGCCAGTACAACGTTTCAGGGAAAGCTGGTGCAGTTGAGGTAGTCAGAGATCCTCTGCGCCATAGTTATTTATGCACCCTTTCACCATGACGTCTCCACCTTGCCCTCTATGGAGAGCCTAGCTAGAAACAAAATACTAGTATTTTTTTCTGTTTATCTATACCAAAATAAAAACTGGGGAGAGCATTTTGAATTCATTATGTGAGAACAGGTAGGAGTGGCAGGCTCTGAAGTCCTCTGCCTCTAGCAGTTATGATGAGGGACTTGGGTCTCCTCTTAATCGTCAGGGTTAGCTTTTCTTTCCTCTATCTTCAGGGCAAGTGTCTTCCCTCCTGGGCCCTGTTACTCTGCTGAGGGAGCATCCTCCCTCAGGAGCTAGACATCCAAAGGGTGTTTCAAGTCTTCTGCTGTGCAGGGGGACAGCACTCCTTGTTTTCTAGAGGACGTGGGGATGGTTTGCACAGTCTCGCAGAACTCCTCATAAAATCATCAGGTTTCCTCTTAATGCTCATCAAATACAATCACTTTAGGAGTGTTATGTAACTTGAGCTATAAGGGAAGGGGAGTGATTTTATCTACTTAGACCTCTAGAAATTTAACAGTGACTTTAATTTTCTAATTCTAAGGGTTTGAAGACATTCTTCTTTGCCTTCTTCAAAGTTAAAACCTAAAATTTGCAGGATAAATATAACTGTATTTGTACTCTGGGATTGGGTTTGAGCACATTGAATGCGCAACAGATCTTACTGCGCTGTGGCTCTTTGCTTTCCCCTCATGACTTTGGGCCTTTGAAAGGGTTCAGGAAGAGGAAGTGTGGCACCTTTCCTCTTACCACACACTTGGCTGTTGGAGTTGGTGATCTGTATTCTCATCTTTCCTCTTTGAAGGAGTCCTCTGAAGAAAAGTGTGTTTCTTAAGTCAACCCTAGCCTCTCCTGCATACAAAGAGCTCTTAATGATACTAGCGGAAAACAAAAAAATTCAGCTAGAAGCTCGTCTGCAGATCAGAAGAATGAAGACATGGAGTTTTGAGGAGTGAAGGTAGCATGGCGTCGGCCATGGGTCATCAAGACACAGACAGACAATGTGGCTCAATTTCTTCAAACTACGGCTTTTCTGCTGTCTACTTGCAGTGCTGATGGTGGTGGTGCTGGTCGTCAATGTTACTCAGGTAGAGGTGAGTACTTTGTATGAGTATTTCATATGCTCCTTCATAACTAAAGGAACCAAATCTAAGGATTTGGGGCTAACCAGCCTAGAAAATGCTGGTCATCAGAAAACTTACCCTGGTCATAGCTCTCGTTTTCATTTATTCAGTAAGTGTTTGAGTACCTTCAGTGTTTATATACTGTGCTGGTCACAGAGGGTACAGTGGTGAAGTTGACAGACATGATTTCTTTGCTTATAGAGCTCATATTCTAAATGTGCATAGGAGAAAACAATAATCATAATCATATAGTAATAATAAGTGATTATTAGGAATTGTGAAGAATACATTCAAGAAAGGAAAGCAGACTACTCTGTAGTTGTTAGGGGTTGAAGGAGGGCTTTTTCAAGGAGGGGACCTTTTACTTTATTTATTTATTTATTTTTAAAATTTATTGACAGAGATCACAAGTAGGCAGAGAGGCAGGCAGAGAGGTGTGTGGGGGGGGGAAGCAGGCTCCCTGCTGAGCAGAGAGCCCGATGCGGGGCTCGATCCTAGGACCCTGGGATCATGACCTGAGCCAAAGGCAGAGGCTCTAACCCACTGAGCCACCAAGGCGCCCCAAGGAGGGGACCTTTTTTTAGCTGACTGCTGGCAAAAATCTGAAGGAAAACTCAGAGAAGGGAGTTGATGAATCTGTCCTGAAGACTACAGAATGCACACAAGGGCAGGACTGTGTCCTACTGATCCCTCTCCAGTGCCTGGCACTAGGAAGTAACTTAGTATGCCCCTCTCCCCTGCTTTGCCACTCATAAGTCACTGAAATTTATGGAGTGATTCTAGATAAAATGATGCTGCTCTTTTACTTTTTTTGGCCTGTGAAACTTCTCAGATTGCACGTCCATCTTAGTTACAGTGTTTCTCTGCTTATTGGCTTTTGCTATAGAAGGAATGTCTGTTCCCAAGCATTCTGGCCCTCTGAGAGCTCTGATTACTGTTGTCTTTCATGCTTTCAGGTTTTTCCTTCAGCCTCCATAGTTTTCCTCATGCACTTTGGCTCTCTAGTACTCTGCTGAGTACCCAAGAGGGACCCTCTGCAGATCCCCTGAGTTCTCTCTGTCTGCATCTCTCCTCCTGCCACTTAGTCTTGTGGATTCATTTTGGTCTTTTAAGACTTGGCCACGTCTCTTCACCTTGAGTAGTTGACCAGGCTCTATCCAGGATCCCCTCCCGATGCTGCAGCCTGGAAACGCTTTCAAGGATGTAAGCAAAGGGTCACCTATGTTTTCTGTCATTCAGGCATCATTGTCCTTTGTTGCCTAATGTTTAGGGTCTGGAAATCATTGCTTCTTATATATATATATTTTTAAAGTTGTTTCAGATGGAAGGGTAAATCTCACTGTTTCTTTATCTTGGCTAGAAGTGGAAGTCTGAGGGCTTTGAATTTGAGGGTAAAGTGATCATCGAGAAGCTGGAGAGGAGAAGGATTAATGGACCAAGGAGAGGAGATAATGTGATCTAGAGCACAAATGGAGCATAAAACTTTATGTAGGTTGAGAGACATCATGTATAGTGGGTGTTCTTATTATCATTTTAGTATTGATTATGTAGGAGTTGCTGTGCTCCTTCCTCTGACCTAAGAAGGAAAAATATTGTGATGGTTGGCAACGTAGATGCATTTGCTGCTGGAGGGAAGGATCTTGAAGCAGTTCTTGCCTGTAGAGGAGGTGGAAGGTGGAAAGCGGGGTACTTGCAGGAGGCTTGTGTGCAGGGGCTAGGAAGAACAGGGTTGGGAGATGGCGCTGAGCCTGCAGGATGATAGACGGGCAGTAACTTTCAAGACCAGGGGTGTGCATCGCACTCTTCTTCATTGGTTTTGTGAATGTGTGTGTGTGTTACCACATTAAATAGTGTGGATATACAAATAGAAAAAAAGAAACTTGTGTGGGTCTAGGTTGAGTGAGGAGGCAGGAAAAGGGAGAGAGACTTGAGAGGGTAGGCCAGAGTACCACATCATTGATGTTATCGCAGGAAGGAATGTGAGAAAATTCCCCTAGTACTCCTACTTTAGTTCTTGAGAACTTGCGGACTGAATGCCAACTAAGAGCTCTAATTATCTGCACCAAGGCTAACTCAGCAATAAGGGAGAAGGGAGATAGATGGCAGTGATAAACGATTAAGACAATTCTGACATTGACAATAACAAATAGTTCTTTTGATAGAGTGCAGTAAAACATTTTCCCTGTCTAAAGAGGTCATCTTGTCCAAGTTGAGGATATTGCCATGACTTTTAAACTGTTCAATTTATTACTGTGATGGAAATTGATAAAGAAGATTAGGGTAGGGGAGGGAGAGTGGGAAAGGCTCTGAAGCTTGGCATTCTGCCATCCCTTAATCTCCTTTCCATCCTATGCTTCTGATCCTAATGATGCTTTTCTTGTGATTAGAGTATCCAATCATTTCCTGAAAAGTACAGACTCAGTTTTAATTAAAAATATCACATAATATGAGAAGTAGGTGTATGTAGCAGTATCCAGCAAAAGTTGTAGAAGGGATCATTAGTATCTCTCTGATAAGCTCTCATTGAGCACATTCTGTTTTTTCCCCACTTATTCATTGATATTTTAAATATTTATATTTTTCTGATTATATAGATAGTACTAGTCTTAGGGATTTGGCTACAAGTAAAGAAACCTGATTCTGGCTGACTTTAATATTAAGGAATATTACTCATTTATAGTAGAGTCAGGAGGTAGTTGGGCACAGCTGAGGCTCTGTTTTTCTGTAAGTCTCTGGAGTCTCTGTAAGTTCTTTGTAAGTCTCTTATCTCTACCCTCCTTCCTTTGTGTTAGCTTTTATGCATGGCATCCTCTTTCATGGTTGGATTTTAGGATGCTGTCATAGCAATAGGTGCTTGTGTCCTTGTTCATGTTCAGCTTAAGAGATAGTTTGTTCTCTCATAACTCTCTGAAGAGATGACTTGCATTTTTCCATTTGCAGCTAAAATTCAGATAGCTGTTACTAGAACACTGGCATGGTCTGGATTTGAATGTGTGCATCCACCAGAAACTTCCAGCAACCTCTCCTGGATTTTCATAGGCTAGGATTGGCTTTAACCAACTGAGCCACCCACGGACCCCGAGACTGTGTTATATTAATTTCAAATGAACAATACAGTGACTCACCAGTTTTATATATTATTCATTGCTCATCCCAATATATGTACTCTTAATCCCCTTCACCTATTTTATCCATCCCCCTACCAGCTTCCTTCTGGCAATCACCAATTTGTCCTTTATATTTAAAAGTCTGTTTTTTTGGTTTGTCTTTTTCTTTCTTTCTTTGTTTTTTCTTGTATATCACATATGAGTGATATATGTCTTAAGTCTTGTATATCACATATGAGTGACATATGTCTTAAGTCTAACTTCACTTAGCATTATACTCTCTAGGTCCATACATGTTGTTGCAAATGGCAGGATTTCATTCTTTTTATGACTGAGTGATATTCCATTGTATATATATACACCACATCTTCTTTGTCCATTCTTCTGTGGATGGACACTTGGACTGCTTCCATATCTTGGCTATTGTAAATAATGCTTCAGTAAACAGAGGGGGGCATATATCTTTTTGAATTAGTGTTTTCATTTTCTTTAGGTAAGTATCCATTAATGTAGCTATTAGATCATTTGGTAATTCTATTTTTTAAATTTTTAAAAAAGATTTTATTTTTTTTATTTGTCAAAGAGAAAGAGAGCACGCACAAGCAAGCAGAGCGGCAGGCAGAGGGAGAAGCAGGCTCCCTGCTGAGCAGGGAGCCTGATGCAGGACTTGATCCCAGAACCCTGGGATCATGATCCAAGCTGAAGGCAGCCACTTAACTGACTGAGCCACCCAGGTATCCGGTAATTCTATTTTTAACTTTTTGAGGAAACCTCCATACTCTTTTCCACAGTGGCTGCACAAGTTTGCATTCCCACCAACAGTGCATGAGGTTCCTTTTTCTCTACATCTTTGCCTTCTGTTGTTGTTTCTTACGTTGTTGATTTTAGCCATTCTAACAGGTTTGAGGAGATATCTCATTGTGGTTTTGATTTGCATTTCCCTGATGATGAGAGACGTTGAGCATCTTTTCACGTGTCTCCTGGCCAGCTGGATGTCTTCGGAAAATGTCTGTTCATGTCTTCTGGCCATTTTAAATTGGATTATTTGCCTTTTTTTTGTGTGTGTGTGTGTGTGTTGAGTTATAGAAGTTCTTAATGTATTTTGGATAGTAACTCTTTATGGATATGTCATTTGCAAATATCTTCTCCCATTGTGTAGGTTGTCTTTTTGTTTTATTATTTCCTTTGCTGTGAAGAATCGTTTTATTTTAATGTAGTCCTAATAATTATCATTGCTTTTGTTTCCCTTGCCCGAGGAAATATATCTAGAAGAATGTTGCTATGGCCAATGTCAGAGAAATTACTGTCTGTGCTCTCTTCTAGGATTTTTTATGGTTTCAGGTTTCCTATTTAGGTCTTTAATCCATTTTGAGTTTGTTTTTCTGTATGGTGTAAGAACGTGATCCATTTTAATTCTTTTACATGTAACTGTCCAGTTTTCCCAACACCATTTGTTGAATAGACTGTCTTTTTCCCATTGCGCATTCTTGCCTCCTTTGTCAAAGATTAATTGACCAAATGATCATGGGTTTATTTCTGGGCTCTTTATTCTGTTCTGTTGATCTGTGTGTCTATTTTTGTCCTAGTACCACACTGTTCTCCTTACTACAGTTTGTAGTATATCTTGAAATCTGGGATTTTGATAGCTACAGTTTTTTTGTTTTTTAATTTATTTATTTGATGGAGAGGTGAAAGAGAATGAGTGAGGCGGGGGCGGGGTGCAGAGAGAGAGAGAAGCAATTTCCCCACTGAGCAGGGAGCTCGATGTCATGGGGCTCCATCCCAGGGCCCTAGGGTCATGACCTGAGCCAAAGGCAGATGCCTAACTGGCTAAGTCACTCAGGTGTCCTGTGATACCTCCAGTCTTGTTCTTTTTCAAGTTGCTTTGGCTATTTGGAATCTTTTATGGTTCCATACAAATTTTAGGATTATTTGTTCTAGTTTTGTAAAAAATGCTATTGGTATTTTGATAAGGATTACATTAAATTTATGGATTGCTTTGGGTAGTATGGACATTTTAACAGTATTAGTTTTCCCAGTCCATGAGCATGGAATATCTTTCCATGTGTTTATGTCATCTTTAATTTCTTTTATCGTGTTTTGTAGTTTTCAAATTATAGGTCTTTCACCTCCTTGGATAAGTTTACTCCTAAATATTTTATTGTTTTTGGTGCAGTTGTAAATGGGATTGTTTTCTTAATTTCCCTTTTTGCTGCTTTATTGTTAGTATATAGGAATCCAAAGGATTTCTGTATATTGATTTTGTATCCTGAAATTAGTTGATCTTGAATAGCTGGGATGGCTACCCAAGGAATAGGAGTAAGAATAGGAAAGGAAGAGAGGAAAAGGGTAGGAAGGAGAAGGGGGTATGTCATGAGCATGCATGGTTTGGTCCTTAATCGTTTGTTATGTCCTTACAACAACTGAAAAAGAGAAGGAGGATAAATGTTTCCTTTTTAAAAAATTTTTTTAAAGATGTTATTTATTTATTTGACAGAGAGAGAGAGAGAGAGACAGTGAGAGAGGGAACACAAGCAGGGGAAGTGGGAGAGGGAGAAGCAGGCTTCCAGCCAAGCAGGGATCCTGATGCAGGGCTCCATCCCAGGACGCCGGGATCATGACATGAGCCGAAGGCAGACACCCAATGACTGAGCCAAACCAAGTGCCCTGGATGGAATATTTCCCAATAGGCAATCAGTAGATAAGGGAAAATTTTCTTTTCTTTCTTTTCATTGAGATAAATGACATATAACATGTAGGTTTAAGGTGTGCAGTGTGTTGATATGATATTTATATATTGCAATATGATTATCACCATAGGATTTTATAATATCAGATCTTATAACATAGTCTTTAATCCATTTTGAGTGGATTAAGAAATGGGTCTAGTTATTTGTCTGCTTGTTGTCCAGTTTTTCCAACACCATTTTTTTTTTTTAAAGATTTTATTTATTCATTTGACAGACAGAGATCACAAGTAGGCAGAGAGGCAGGCAGAGAGGGAGAGAGGAGGAAGCAAGCTTGCTGTTGAGCAGAGAGCCCGATGCGGGGCTCGATCCCAGGACCCTGAGATCATGACCTGAGCCGAAGCCAGAGGCTTTAAACCACTGAGCCACCCAGGCGCCCCTCCAACACCATTTTTTGAAGAGACTGTGCTTTTGAGTACTATGCAATTGAGTATTTGTGTCTCCCTTATCAAATATTAGTTGATTCTAGGGGTGCCTGGCTGGCTCACTTGTTCTTGATCTTGGGGTCATGAGTTTCAGCCCCACCCTGGGCATAGTAATTGCTTAAAAAAATTAGGTGATCGTATATGTGGGGCTTTATTTTGGGGTCTTAATTCTATTCTGTATTTATGCCAGTACCATACTGTTTTGATTACTATAATTTTGTAGTGTAGTTTGAAAACAAGAAGTATGTATGATACCTTTAGTTTTGTTCTTGTTTCTTAGGATTGCTCTGGTTATTTGGGGTCTCTTACAAATTTTGTTTTCCCTTTTTTAAATTAAAAAAGTCATTGGAATTTTTATAGGGAATACTTTATAAATGTCTGTTAGTTCCATTTGATATAATGCATATATGGTCCAAATCCAATATTTCCTTGTTGATTTTCTGTCTGGATGATCTGTCCATTGCTGACAGTGGAATATTGAAGTCCCCTACTATTCTTTTATTGTTGTCTATTTCTCCCTTCAGTTCTGTTAGTATTTAATATATATGTTAATATATTTAGGTGTTCTGTTGTTGGGTTGGTATATGTTTACATATCCTCTTGATGAATTGACTTCTTTATCATTCTATAATGACGTTTTTTGTCACTTGTTACTGTTCTTGGCTTAAAGTTTGTTTTGTTTCATATAAGCATAACCAACCTCTCTTTCTTTTGGTTTTTACTTGTATGGGATATCTTTTGTCATCTCTTTGCTTTCAGCCTGTGTGTGTCCTTAAATCTGAAGTTACCTTTAGGCCACCTATTTTGGGGGGGGGGGTCCTTTAAAAAAAATCCATTCAGCTATTATTTGCCTTTTTCTTAGTGAATTCAATCCACTTACATTTGGAGTTATTTCTGATATGTAAGGACTTAATAATGCCATCTTATTAATTACTTTCTGATTGTTTTGTATTTTCATAGTTTCTTTTTCCCTCTGTTTATGCCTTTTATAAAGTGGTATTTTTCTGTGGTGGTATGCTCTGTTTTTCCTTTCTTTCTCTCGTGAATCTGTTCTGTTTTTGCATTGTGGTTACCATGGGATTTATATAAAATATCTCATAGATAAAGCTGTCCCTTTTAACCCTATAACAACTTAACTTCAGTAGCATATAAAGCTCTATCTACCCTTTTACTGATGTGGGACTTGATCCCAGGGCCCTGGGATCATGACCTGAGCCGAAGGCAGGTGGCCAACTGACTGAGCCACTTAGGCATCCCTACAATTACAGTTTTCTAAATCTGACTGTATGTTTCTCTTTACTGTTGTGTAGAATACTTTCATATGTTCTCATGTCACCAACTAGTGTCTTCATTCAGTCTGAAGAACTCTTTTCAGCATTCTTGCAAGGCAGATCTAGTGGTGATGCACTTTCTCAGCTTTTGTTTGTCTGAGACAGTCTTCATTTCTCCTTCATATTTGAAGCTAACTTTGCCAGACACAGTATTTTTGGTCGACACTTTCTTTTAACACTTTGAATATGTCATTTCACTTTTTCTGGCACAGAGTTCTGCTGAGAAACTTGCTGATAGCCACATGGGTATTCCTTTCAGATTACAGTCTTTTTTCTGGCTGCTTTTAGGATTCTCTGTGTTTGTTTTTGACAATGTTATTATATTTTGTCTTGGAGAAGGTCTTTCTGCATTGAGATAATTGGGTGCTCTATTAGCTTTGTGAACTTGGTCATCCAGTTGTAGCCCCAGGTTTGGAAAGTTGGCAGCTTTTATCTTTTTATTTATTTATTTTTGAAGATTTTATTTATTTATTTGACAGAAAGAGATCACAAGTAGGTAGAGAGGCAGGCAGAGAGACAGGAGGAAGCAGGCTCCCTGCTGAGCAGAGAGCTGGATGTGGGGCTCGATCCCAGGTCCCTGGGATCATGACCTCAGGGAAGGCAGAGGCTTTAACCCACCGAACCACCCAGGTGCCCTCTGTCTTGTCTTTTAAAATAAACTTTCTGGCTCTCTGCTCTTTCTCAAATCCTGATTATTCTAATATTTGTACATTTAATGTTATTCTGTAGATCATATAGGCATTCTGTGTTCTTTTTCTTGTTCATTTCTGATCAGGTTATTTCAGAGTTTGTGTTTTCCAGCTCACTTATTATGTCTTCCATTTGATCTCCTCTACATAGAGATGCTCTCTATGGCATTTTTCATTGTATTCATTGCATTTCTGTTTGCCTCTTTTTTATGATTTCTCTCTCTTTGTAGATTTCTCATTTTGCTGATGTACTTGGTTGAATTGTTGAGTTTCCTTAACCAGCTATTTTGAATTCTTTATGAGGTAGCTTGTTAAATTCTGTGCCTTTGAGTTAGGTTATTGGAAGATTATTGTTATCTTTTGGTGATGATGTATTTCCTGGATTTTTCATGTTTCTTTTAGGTTTGCATTGCTCTTTTTGCCTTTAAGGTAGCAGATACTTCCTCAAATCTTTGCTAGTTACCTTCAAATGGGGTAGACTATTGGTCCTGTAGTATCTGGGGTTTTCTTCTCCTTATGTGGCTATGTCTTTGCCACATTTTCGCTTCTTCATGTGACACAATTCTTAAGCTCTTATCTCTTCTCTGAGTCTTATAAACCACCAGGCTAGCTGCTGTTAACTTCTTTTGTTTTCTAGAAAGTGGCACTGTAACTCAAGTTTCTGGTTTCTTCTTTGCTGATAGATATTAGTCTGTTTTTCTGATAGCACTCATTTATCAGACTTACACTTGCCACCTTACCTGGGAAGTGTATGCCAGGAGCTGTTGCAGAGTCAGAGGAGGTGTGAGTTTAGTACTCAGGATGTTGGGGTGCTCGTGGGCTCGGTGGGGAGATTGTCAGGTGAGGTTCTCCCATAGGCTTATGGACCAGCTTCCTGCTAAAGTTTTGAGCACAGTCAGCAGGAACTGCGCCCCTTCAATGCCCTTTGATATTCTCATTTGTCTTTTTCCTGTTCTTCTCCCTCCCACCAGTCATGGAGGTCCAGCCTCAGTACTCTGGGTGCTGCCAGAGAGAAATGGGTTTCCCCACTGGCATCTCACTCAACAGGGATGGCTGGGCATTAACTCCCACTCTCCTTTTCCTGCTTGGGAGAGGGTGCTGTGAGAGTTCATCCGCACTGTGTTGTGTTGGGGAGGGACAGCACCAGCAGAGTTTCTGATTACCCCTCCACTGCACCAACAGGGGCATGCTGGAATCTCCTACTCTAGGGAAAGCTGGATTTCCACCCATTCTTTTTCATTCATTGGGATCTTCAGATTTTCCCTGACTGTGGCCATTAGGGGTTGGGGCAGGTTCACTGGCTCTTCTGCAGCCTGTGCTGAGTCTGTCTGCCTATTACCAGATGCACATGTGGGCGAGATGCCTCAGTCCCTTGGCATCTGGTGCTGTTCCCCACATCTCCCACAAAGGCCCTTTTGTTTGTGGACAGATGCCTGATGAGTTGTTGAAAAGGGAACAGAAGAGGAATGTCTTAGGCTGTTACATGCTGATGTCAATTCTGGTAACACAAAATTTTCAGTCATTTTTGTTCCCTCTATTACTTTTTTTTTTTTTTTAAGGATTTTATTTATTTGAGAGAGAGAGAGTGTGCGCACGACCAGGGTGGGGGCAGAGGGAGAAACAGAATCCCTGCTAAGCAGGGAGCCCCATGGGGGGGTATTTCCTGGGATTCCAGGATCATGACCTGAGCCGAAGGCAGATGCTTAATCAACTGAGCCATACAGGCTTCCCAAAAGACTATTTTAAAAAAGACCTTTTAGGGTGCCTGGGTGGCTCAGTGTGTTAAAACCTCTGCCTTCTGCTCGGGTCATGATCCCAGGGTGCTGGGATCAAGCCCCACGTCGGGCTCTCTGCTCAGCGGGGAGCCTGCTTCCTCCTCTCTCTCTGCCTGCCTCTCTGCCTACTTGTGATCTGTCAAGTAAATAAATAAAATCTTAAAAAAAAAAATCTTTTATTTTTAAGTGATCTCTACACCTGACAATGGGGCTCAAACTCATAACCCTGATATCAAGAGTTGCATGCTCTATACCAGCTGAATCAGCCAGATGCTCCAAAGAATTTTTTAGGAAAGTTTTACGTTTAAAGTGAAATTTTGGGGCACCTGAGTGGCTCAGTGGGTTAAAGCCTCTGCCTTTGGCTCAGGTCATGATCTCAGGCTCTCTGCTTGGTGGGGAGCCTGCTTCCCCCTTCTCTCTGCCTGCCTCTCTACCTACTTGTGATCTCTCTCTGTCAAATAAATAAAAAATCTTTAAAAAATAAAAAAGCAAAATTTTTTTTATTATTAAGTTTTTTAGTTTAATTCCAGTGTAGTTAACATACAGTGTTATATTAGTTTCAGGTTTACAATATAGTGACTCAACAATTCTATACATAATTATTCAGCTCATCATCATAAATGTACTCTCTTATCCCTTTCAGGTGTTTCACCCATCACCACCACCTCTCTTCTGATATACTTTATTTTAAACAAGTACCTTCGTTATTTTTTTTCAGCAAGAAGTTAAAGCATATTTCAGAAGACATGGTTATAAAAGAGATACATAAAACATTTCATCCAAGAAAAATAGGATACACATTTTCTTCAAGTACACACAGAAGAATACCCTGGTTAAATCATAAAAAGAGACATAACAAATATTAAAATTTATGGAGACTAAAATCATACCAAGTATATTTTTCAACCACAGTGGTATAAAACTAAAGATCAACAATAAAATAAAGCTGAAAAATCTACACTATAAATATTAAATATTTAATATGTAAATATTAAGCACTATACTACTGCAATTGACCTAATAAGAAAGCAATTAGTAAATCAAAATTTATCTCAAAACAAAAGGAAAAGACAGTATTCCAAAACCTATGGGATGAAGCAAAAGCAGATGTTAGAGTGAAATTTATGCTATAAGTGTTTGTATTAAGAAAAAAATTTGAGGGGCACCTGGGTGGCTCAGTCAGTTAAGTGTTTGACTCCAGTTCAGGTCATGATCCCAGTGTCCTGGGATTGAGCCCCATGTCAGGCTCCCTGCTCAGGGGGCAGTCTGCTTCTCCCTCTGCCCCTCCCCCCAACTTGTGCACTCTGTTTCTCAAATAAATGAATTTTTAAAAATTATTTTATTTACTTATTTGGCAGACAGAGATCACAAGTAGGCAGAGAGAGAGGGAGAAGCAGGCTCCCCACTGAGCAGAGAGCCCAATGGAGGGCTTGATCCTAGGACCCTGAGATCGTGACCTGAACTGAAGGCAGAAGCTTAACACACTGAGCCACCCAGGAGCCCCTCAAATAAATAAAATCTTAAACAAAAAAAAAAAGGGATGCCTGAGTGGCTCTGTTGGTTAAGTGTCTACCTTTGGCTCAGGTCATGATCCCAGTGTCCTGGGATCAAGCCCCATGTGGGGCTCTCTGCTCAGTGGGAGCCTGCTTCCCCCCCGCACCCCCGTCTGCTGCTTCCCCTGCTTGTGTGCTCTCTCTGTCAAATAAATAAATAAAATCTGTAAAAAAATAAAAATAAAGAGCATAAAAATTAAAAAATTGAAATAAACAACTTTACACCTCAAGGAACTAGAAAAAGAAGAAACTTACCTAATATTTAGTAGAGAAGGAAACAAAAAAAAATCAGAAACAAATAAATAGGACAAGAATAGATAATAACATAATATTGAAAGTAATGATCCGTTTAAGAAAATATATATTGGCAATGGTTTAATTACATTAAGAAGAAACAGAAGACTCAGAAACCGAAATGAGAAATGGAAGAGAAAACAATACAGCAGATACCCACAGAAACACATTGTGTGGTAACAGATTACTATAAACAATTATATACTAAAAAATCATATAACTTAGAAAAATCTCAGATAAATCCTAAAAACCCAGAAGTCACCAAGATTGAATCATGAATCTTGAATCCAAGAGATAGAAAATCTTCTTAGACCAATAATAAGAATGAAGATTGAATTAGGAATCAAAAATCTCCCAGCACAGAAAAGCCCAAGACCTCATGGTTTCATTGGTGAATTCTACCAAACATTAAAATACGTAATAAATGACAGTCTTTATGTAAATGTTACCAATAGGAGCACTTGGGTGGCTCAGTCGTTAAGCGTCTGCCTTCAGCTCAGGTCATGGTCCCAGGGTCCTGGCACTGAGCCCTGAATCGGGCTCCCTGCTCTGTGGGAAGCCTGCTTCTCCCTCTTCCACTCCCCCTGCTTGTGTTCCCTCCCTCGCTGTGTCTCTCTCTGTCAAATAAATAAACGAAATCTTTTTAAAAAAAATGTTACCAATAATGGAATAGAGGGAACACATTCAAAATCATTTCATGAGGCCAGTATTACCCTGGTACCAAGCAAAGAAAAACAATACAAAAACCAGGGTGTTTGGGTGGCTCAGTCGGTTTAGTGACTGACTTTTGATCTCAGCTCAGGTCTTGATCTCAGGATCCTGAGTTCAGGCCTCACAGTGGGCTCAGTGCTGGGCATGGAGCCTGCTTAAAAAACAACAACAAACAATACAAGAACAAAAGAAGTCTACTTTTTCCAATAAAGAATTGCTACTGGGACTGAATTTTCTGTTGATATCTATTTGCATCTACCCCCACCCCCTTATTCTCAATCTGCAGGTGTCTTTAGGTCTAAAATGAGTCTTTCGTAGGCTTAAAGCAAAATTGACAGGAAATGTTTTGTGCTGATCTTAGCCTCTTAATTACCACTGTTGTTGCTGGACTGGCTCTTGTGGTTCTTACTATGACTGCAAGCAGGAAACTTTGAAAAACAACAACAAGTTTTATTATTCATAGGTTCTGGAGGGTATATAGCACACCTGGGGCAACACAGTGAGGTCATGGGTAGAGAAAGAGATAAAGAGTGTGGACCTGGGGTTCTGCTGTTTTGGGGGGAATCTAAGGACAGGGGCCTGTGGTTTCACAGGTTCACTCTTTATTGGTGAATTTAAAGAAGTGGAATTTAGAACACAGGAAATGGTCACTTATCTAAATCTACCAAGATCTCTAAAGCAAAGGAGCCTGTTGGGGGAGGTGGTGACCTGGCTCTTTATCTAGTCTTGTGGCTGGCATTGTGTTTTTCTGAGATAGCGGTCTTAGAAGTGGATACCTCTTTGAAGTGCATGCCTTGGCAATCAAAATTGAGGTCAAAATTCAGGCACTTGGATTACCAAAAAAAAAAAAAAAAAGCCCAACAAAACCAAAAGCAACTACCAGGGCTTACACTATAGTAGGAAGATTGCAGAGATTTCCCATATGCTCTTGGCCCCTTTACATCTTAGCCTCTCCCATCATTATCATTATTCACCAGAATGGTACATTTTCTTTTTTTAAGATTTTATTTATTTATTTGACAGGGAGAGAAAGCAAGTGAGCACAACTAGGGGGAGCAGTGGGCACTGGTAGAGGGAGAAGCTGGCTCCCTGCTGAGCAGGGATCCCCATGCTGGCTGGATCCCAAGACTACGGGATCATGACCTGAGCCCAAGGCAGGTGCTTAACGACTGAGCCAACCGGGCGCCCCTGGAATGGTACATTTTTTTAACCAAGGAAAAACCTACCTTGACCTACCATGATCATCCAAGGGCCATAGTGCACCACCCTAGGGTTCTCTGTTGGTATTGTATATTCTGTAGGTTTAGACAAATGTATAATGACATCTGTCCATCATTATAGTAATCATACAGAGTATTTTTTCTCCTTAAAAATCCTCTCTGCTGGGCGCCTGGGTGGCTCAGTGGTTAAGCTGCTGCCTTCAGCTCAGGTCATGATCCCAGCGTCCTGGGATCGAGTCCCACATCGGGCTCTCTGCTCAGCGGGGAGCCTGCTTCCCTCTCTCTGTCTCTCTCTGCCTGCCTCTCTGCCTACTTGTGATCTCTGTCAAATAAATAAATAAAATCTTTAAAAAAAATCCTCTCTGCTTTGTCTGGTATTTCCTTTTTCCTTTGGTTTTGTGTTTTTTTTTTTTGGTAGGGTTTTAAATTTTTATTTTATTTTATTTAAATTCAAGTAATTAGCATACCGTGTATTATTAGTTTCAGAGGTAGAGTTCAGTGATTCATCAGTTGCATGTAACACCCAGTGCTTATTACATCAACTGCCCTCCTTAATGCCCATCACCCAGTTACACCAACCCCCTACCCACCTCCTCTCCAGCAACCCTTAGTTTGTTTCCTTAAGAGTCTCTCATGGTTTGTCTCCCTCTCTGATTTCATCTTTATTTTCCCCTCCTTTCTCTTTGATCCTGTTTTGTTTCTTAAATTACACATATGAGTGAAATCATATAATTGTCTTTCTCTGATTAACTTATTTCGCCTAGCATAATACCCTTTAGTTCTATCCACATTGTTGCAAATTTTAAGATTTTATTCTTTATGGCTGAGTAATATTCCATTATACATACATACCACATCTTCCTTATCTGTTCATCTGTTGATGGGCATTTCTATAGATTGGCTTTTGTGGACATTGTTACTATAAATATTGGGGTGCAGGTGCCTCTTTGGATCACTGTTTGTAGGCTTTGGATAAATACCTATTAGTGCAATTGCTGGCTTATAAGGTGGCTCTATTTTCATCTTTTTGAGGAATATCCATACTGTTTTCCAGAGTGGCCGCACCAGCTTGCATTCCCAACAGTGTAGGAGGGTTCCCCTTTCTCCACATCCTTGCCGATGTCTGTTGTTTCCTGATTGGTTCATTTTAGCCATTCTGGCTGGTGTGGGGTGGTATCTCACTGTGGTTTTGATTCGTATTTCCCTGATGCCAAGTGATGTTGAGCACTTTTTCATGTGTCTGTTGGCCATTTGGATGTCTTCTTTGGAGAAGTGACTGTTCATGTCTTCTGCCCATTTCTTGATTGTATTGTTTATTCTTTGGTGTTGAGTTTGGTAAGTTTTTTATAGATTCTGGATACTAGTCCTTTATCTGAAGATGTGCAAATATCGTCTCTCATTCGGTAGATTGTCTTATGGATTTGTCGACTGTTTCCTTTGCTGTGCAACAAAGCTTTTTATCTTGATGAAGTCCCAATAGTTCATGTTTGCTTTTGTTTCCCTCGCCTCCAGAGTCATATCTAGCAAGAAGCTGCGGTGGCTGAGGTCAAAGAGGTTGCTGCTTGTGTTCTCCTCTAGGATTTTGATGGATTCCTGTCTCACATTTAGATCTTTCATCCATTTTGAGGTTATTTTAGTGTATGGAATAAGAGAATGGTCCAGTTTTGTTCTTCTACATGTAGCTTTCCAGTTTTTCCAACACCATCTGTTGAAGATACCATCTTTTTAAAAAAAAATTTAAAGTTTTATTTATTTGACACAGAGTATGAGAGAGCACAGCAGAGGGAGCAGCAGAAGGAGAGAGAGAAGCTGACTCCCTGCTGAACAGGGAGCCTGATGTGGGGCTTGATCCCAGGACCCTGGGACCATGACCTGAGCTGAAAGCCTACGCTTAACTGACTGAACCACCCAGGTTCCCCGGGACCATCTTTTTTCCATTGGCTATTGTTTCCTGCTTTGTTGAAATTAGTTGAGCAAAGAGTTGAGAGTCCATTTTTGGATTCTCTGTTCTTGGCATTTCTTTTTCATTCTTTCTCGGAATTTCCACCTCCTTGCAGTGCCCATCTGTTCTTTCATGTTGTCTTCTTTTTCCCTTTGAGGTCTTAGCATATTAATCATAGTTGTTTTAAATTACTGGTCTCATTATTCCTACAACCCTGTTATATCTGAGTCTAATTCTGATTTTTTTTAATGATTTTATTTATTTGTTTGACAGAGATCACAAGTAGGCAGAGAGGCAGGCAGTGGGGTGGAGGGGGGAGCAGGCTCCCTGTTGAGCAGAAAGCCGGATTTGGGGCCCAATCCCAGGACCCTGAGATCATGACCTGAGCCGAACGAAGGCAGAGCTTAACCCACTGAGCCACCCAGGTGCCCCTGGTTCTGATGTTTGATTTGTGTTTTCAAGCTATGTTTTTTGTCTTTTAGTATGTCTTATAGTTTTTTGTTGAAAGCTGAATGTGATATACTGAGTAAAAGGAACTCTGATAAATAAGCTTTTATTTTTTTTTATTTTTTATTTTTTAAAGATTTTATTTATTTGTCAGAGAGAGAGAGGGAGAGAGAGCGAGTGAGCACAGGCAGACAGAGTGGCAGGCAGAGGCAGAGGGAGAAGCAGGCTCCCTGCCAAGCAAGGAGCCCGACGTGGGACTTGATTCCAGGACGCTGGGATCATGACCTGAGCCGAAGGCAGCTGCTTAACCAACTGAGCCACCCAGGCGTCCCAAGGAACTCTGATAAATAAGCTTTTAGTTGTGAGATGGTGAGGTGTGGGGGAAGTGAAGTGTTTTATAGTCCTATAAGTAAGTCTCAGTCCTTTGGTGACCCTTTACTACTGGGCTATGAATTTCGGAAGTGCTTCTCAGGGGCGCCTGGGTGGCTCAGTCATTAAATGTCTGCCTTCAGCTCAGGTCATGATCCCAGGGTTCTGGGATCAAGCCCCAATTGGGGGGGGGGTGTCCCTGCTCAGCGGGGAGCCTGCTTCTCCCTCTTCCAATCCCCTTGCTTGTGTTCCCTCTCTTGCTCTGTCTCTGTCAAATAAATAAATAAAATCTTTAGGAAAAAAAAAAGTTCTTCTCAGTCTTCACCCTATACTCCTTGAGTTGGATAGATGGTTAGAATGGACTGGACCTGGGTATGTCCCTTACCCCAGTTTGGTTAGGTGTTGATGAAACTCCAAGAAATTAGGCTCTGGTAAAATAGTTTCTCTTGAGGGCAGACCTTGTCAAGAACAGAATGCTCTGTTGTATTTCCAGATGGTTCCTTTTCTTCTTCTTCTGCTGGAAGCATGAGGGTTTTTTCCCCCACTGATACTGACTGTGGGAACCTGATTGAGCTCCTGGAGGTAAAATTCATAGAAGTGTAGAGATCTTCCTATGACTTTATTCCTCATCTTGATTTTACTGTGTTACAAAAAGGTAGCTCTGTAAAAGTGGTGAACTCTGATTTTTTTTAAAAGATTTTATTTATTCATTTGACAGAGATCACAAGTAGCCAGAGAGGCAGGCAGATAGAGAGAGAAGGGGAAGCAGGCTCCCTGCTGAGCAGAGAGCCCAATGCGGGGCTCCATCCCAGGACCCTGGGATCATGACCTGAGCCGAAGGCAGAGGCTTTAACCCACTGAGCCACCCAGGCGCCCCTGATTTTTGAAGCAGTGTCATCCCAACTAGTTTTATTAAACTGAAGCAGAGGTGCATTTGGTTGATATAAGGAAATTTATTATAGCTGTCTTTGGTTTCTGTTTTTGTGTGTTTTTTTCTCTTCAGTACTTGGACCATGAGACTGTTTCAGCCACATTCATCGACAGTAGTGGACAGTTCGTTTCCTCCCAGGTGACAGGAGTTAGCCGGAATCCTTACTGTGGCTATGAGCATCAGACTCTGTCTAGCCGGGAGCGCATGGAGGAGGACTCCTTGCTGGCTGCCCTACAATGGCAGGTGCCTGATGTGGGTCCAGTCCCCTTTCTGAAGAGCACTGACCCTTCTTCCAGCTACTTTGTTATCTTGAACTCTGCAGCCTTCTTCAAGGTGGGAAGCCAGCTGGAAGTGCTGGTTCACGTACAGGATTTTCAAAGAAAGCCCAAGAAATATGGTGGAGATTACCTGCAGGCCAGAATCCACTCGCCTAAGCTGCAGGCAGGGGCTGTGGGCAGAGTGGTAGACTACCAGAACGGGTTTTACAAAGTCTTTTTCACTTTGCTCTGGCCGGGCAAGGTTAAAGTGTCCATATCTCTCGTCCACCCCACTGAAGGGATCAGAGTTCTTCAGCACCTACAGGAAGAGAAACCACACAGGGTCTATTTCAAGAGTCTCTTCCGTTCAGGAAGAATTTCTGAAACCACGGAGTGCAATGTGTGTCTTCCTGGGAATCTGCCCCTGTGTAACTTTACAGATCTCTACACTGGAGAACCCTGGTTCTGCTTCAAACCAAAGAAGCTCCCATGCAGTAGTAGAATTAACCATTTCAAAGGTGGATACCTGAAGGGCCTTCTAACTGCTACAGAGAATGCTTTCTTCCAGAGGTACGTGCTCCTTGTTCTAGGGGCTAATTTAAGGGTCCTTTCCCACTGTTTTTGTCCAAGTTAGGAGACTTCTTGTTTTGGTTATTTCCTTCATATATTTCTCTGAACTTGGCCCAGTTTGGGAGAGGTAGGAATAAGAAAATAAATATTTGTGTTTTGTGAAAATTATTTATTTATTTATTTTTAATTTATTTAGGTTATTTTTATTTTTTAATTTATTTTTGTGTGTATGTTTTAAGTCAGAGGTGTGCAATTTTACTTCATTAATTAAACTCCTTATGGTAAATAACAGAATTAAGTCAGAACTAAATATAAATATATATATATATATATATACATGTATATTTACTTCAAAGAAAAATGGAAAAAGGAAAACCTCAATACCAAAGTGTATTGCCCTGTTAAGAATATCTAATGTACATCAAAGAATTGGAAAACAGGCATTTTTACCAAAGTACAATGTCACTAGGACGTATGGATTGTAATTATAAAACCAAGTTTGGAAACACAAAGGGGCCACTGGCAGGGACACAGTACAACGAGCAGGTGCTGTGGGAGTAATAGGTTCTTTTTATTTTTAAGTAATCTTTGCACCCAATGTGGGGCTTGAACCCCTGAGATCAAGTTGCATGCTCCACTGACTCACTGACTAAGCCAGCCAGGTGTCTCCTTGTGAATAGTTTTTAAAAAGTGAAACTAAGACCTTATTCCAGTTCAAATTAAAGGCTTTTTACCCTTGAGTTTTTGGTTTTTTACCCTCATATCTATGTTTTACTTCAGAACTACATAGCACATCTAGAGCTGTGTAAGAAAAATAACTTATTCACAGAACAGATTAAAAAATCATCCAAGAACTAGAGGTCTTGTAGTCAGGCCAGTGGTTTAGCTTCATGTCTAATAAAATAAAAAAAAGAAGTTTAATTGGCATATTATCAGTTGTTAAAATCATATAAACCTGTATTGATAGAAAAAAGACTGTGGGGGTGCCTGGGTGGCTCAGTTGTTTAAACATCTGCCTTTGGCTCAGGTCATGATCCTGGGGTCCTGGGATCGAGCCCCGCATTGGGCTCCCTGCTCCACAGGAAGCCTGCTTCTCCCTTTCCCACGCCCCCTGCTTGTGTTTCCCCTCTCACTGTGTATCTCTCTATCAAATAAATAAATAAAATCTTAAAAAAAAAGAAAATAGACAATATGATAACATTGCTGGGTTGATTTAATGGTAAGAATGGGAAGCTAGGAATATCATAGCAAACTCTATTTTCAAAATTAATAGTTGTTGAAATTTTTGTTTTATGGTGTAAAAATTTGGTTTTGAACAAAAGTATAAAACTTTTTCAGTATAATGATCAATATATGGAATAGTGTGCAGAATAGAATGTATGTGGGATCAGTTCAAATTAAGATGTATTCTTCAACATCCCGTGTAGTTCTGAAGTAAAACAGCATGCCTAAGGAAAAAAAGTTAAAAAGTGTATGGCCAAAATGTCCCATTATTTGAAAGAATGTAAAAATGTCTTCTATTTTTTAATGAAATACATAATTTAAAAAAATATTCCCTGGCAGAGGGGTAGTTTTGTTGAGTACCTCTAGGCAACCCTAACAAATTTTATGTTTTATGTCCTCTCTTTCCTCAGTGGGGGAAAAGTGTCTACCATAAGTCTACAGGAGCTTCTATAATAAAGGCCTTTGATTTTTCACTTCTGGAGTCAGCTTTTGGTCTGACCAGTTTTTGTTTTAGTTTTTTTAAAAAAGATTTTATTTATTTATTTGACAGAGGTCACAAGTAGGCAGAGAGGCAGGCAGAGAGAGGGAAGCAGGCTTCCCTCTGAGCAGAGCTATCATGACCTGAGTGGAAAGCAGAGGCTTAACCCACTGAGCCACCCAGGTGCCCTGGTCTGACCCGTTTTAAATTAACGTTATTTGGTGGACCCATGCCATGCTGTTAGAAGGCCAGCAGAGGGAGCACTACTCAATGTATTGCCTGCTACTTCAGTGTAGAGAAAAACTGTAAACAAGGACTTAAGCTTTAGTTTATCTTGGGTTTGATCTCAGACAAGCTCCTTATCAGTGACGGTGAGCAGATTATTTCAGTTCTGTGTACTTTTTGCCAGTGTGTGAACACTGCTCAGTTACTCCCCTTTTAGAGTTGTGTTGTCAGTCCACTTAGTGGCTTTGCAAAACAGAGGAAGTATAGCTTGTAATTTATTGAAATTCCGTGTGGAAAAAGTGGGAAAAAGGCTAGAGAATTTGTAAAATTTAAGAATATTCCTGACACCAAATCCTACCATTAAAAACCAGAAAACACCTATGAGTCATGAAGGATGAAATAATGTATGTCCCTGTCCTTACTTGCATATCTTGGATAAGTCTAGCTGATGGCTCTTTGTAGAGAATCACTTTGTAGTAGAATCATTAGGAAATTCTAGTTCCTGGAAGTTTGCTGGGAAAATAGTGTTGAGGTTGCATTTTTGGAAACTAAACATTTGATAGTCCTGATGCTGATTTTATTTTTTGCATTGTTTTCTCTGTTTTGTACCAGCTAACTGAGGAGAAAAAGCAAAAGATTGAAATTGATCTTTTGAGGTGTCCTTGGGTGTACTGTTTTGAGTGCATGGCCTGAATATGTTAGACTAATACCCATTTTTACCTTTTTCGCTTGGTGGCTTATAACATTGCTTAATTCAGAAAGGATTAAGAAGTTTAGCCTTGGTCTTTGGTTCCCTAAATTACAACTGGACAATTAAAGTATTCTCATCTTTGGTTCTTCACTCCTAAGGAAAAAAAGTGTTGGTTTTAGAAAGCATAACAGTACTTTGCTTAAATGAAGGCCTTTTGAAAGAATGAGCTTCTCATGTGAAAAGCTTCCCATATATTTCCAGCATAATTTAATCTTTTTCTAAGTTTGTGTTTAAAAAAACCTTTCAAGTCATTAGAAACATTATAGGAATAATAAGAATGAAAAAACATCCATGTGTCTTTTACTTAGATTTACAGTTGTTACTGTTTTGCTACGTTTGCTTTCTCTCTGTAGGCGGATGTCTTTGTGTAATTACCCCCACCCCCACCCCCTACCACCCACCATTTGAGAGTAAGTTACAGACATCATGGTGTTGCACCCATCAGTATGAGTCTCCTGGCACATGGACTATCCAGTATGTAACCAGAGCAGAGTTACCACACTTAGGGCATTTATCACTGATACAGTACTGATATCTAATACATAGTGCATACTCACGTTTCTCTGGTTGTCCCAGTAATGTCCTTTATGGCTGTCTTTTTTATTTTATAAAGATGTATCTATTTATTTTAGAGAGAGAGGGTATGAGCATGAAGCAGATGAAGAGGGAAAGAGAATCTTAAGCTGAGTCCACGTTCACACAGGACTCAATCCCACCACCCTGAGATCACAACTTGAGCGAAAACCAAAAGTTGCGTGCTCAAGTGCCTGTGTCACCCAGGTGCCCCTTTTTATTTTTCAAAAAGATTTACTTATTTTAGTTTGTTTTAATCTATGTTTTTGTTTTTTTCTTTTGGTGGCGCAGTGGGTTAAGCGCGTAGGATTCTTGGTTTCTGATCAGGTCCTTATCTCAGAGTCTTGAGACCAAGCTGGGTGTCATGTTCCATGCTTAGTGTGGTGTATGCTTAAGACTTTCTCTCCCTCTCTCTCTACGTGCCGCCCCCCTCCCCACTCTCTCTCTCAAAGAAATAAATCTTAAAAAGAAAAAAAATAGACTTATTTTAACTACTCTAACCTATGATCATACATAGTGTGTTTATTTATTTACTTTTTTCATAGTGTGTTTAGTTATCTCTTTAATCTCTTTTAATTTGGAAGAGGTCTCTAACTTGTTTTTTGCAATATTAAGAATTTGGGTCGGGCTCTGCTGTCAGCAGTCTGTTTGTCCCTCTCCTTTTCCCTCTATGCTGCTCATACTTTCTCTCTGTCTCTCAAATAAATAAATAAATAAATAAATATATTTTTAAAAAGTTTAAAAAAATAATTTTGATGTCATTGTTTTGTAGGTTGTCCCTTAGTTTGGATTTGCTCCTTTATTGTTTCTCCATGACCAAATTGATGTTAAACATTTTTACAGGAAAATTACAAAGGGGAAATTTTCTTCTTTTCTTTACCTCAAGGCTTTCTCATGAAAGTGGTCTATTTATGCTATTTTAGAAGTCATTTCTTCTTTTAAATGCCACTTATTTAAGCTATTTTCTAGTTAGTGCCTGATACAGTTGAGCCTGAAAACCACAGGCATGGGGAGCTCCAATCACCCGCAGACTCTGTCCGAAATCTGCTCTAATTTCTGACTCCCTAAAAGCTGAATTACTGATATCTGACTGTTGACCGGAACCCTTACAGTTGATTAACATATATTTCATATGCTACATATGTTATGTACTGCATTCTTACAGTAAAGTAAGCTAGAGAAAAGAAAATCATAAGGAACATTTACAGTACTGTATTGTATTTATTGGAAAAAATCCACGTATAAATGGACCTGCACAGTTCAAACCCATGTTGTTTAAGGGCCAACTGTACTGCATTTCTTCTTTGTTTATTTCTCTCCCCCATTAGAATGTCATTTCCATGAAGGAGGAGATGCTGTGTGTTTTGTGTACTATTATATCCCTGACATCTAGGACAGTGCCAGGCACATGATAGAAGCTTAAGAGTTATTACTATTTATTTTTTCTAGGTTTATTTATTTATTTGAGGGGGAGGGAAAGAGAGAGAGAAAGCACATGCAGTAGGAGGGGCAGAGAGAGAGGGAAAGAGCATCTTAAGCAGGCTTTGTGCTGAGCAGGGAGCCTGACTTCGGGCTCAGTCTCCTGAAATCATGACCTGAGCCAAAATCAAGAGTCAGATGCTTAACTGACTGAGCCATCCAGGTGCCCCAAGAATTATTTATTTTATTTTTAAAATTTTTTTTAAGATTTTATTTATTTATTTGACAGACAGAGATCACAAGTAGGCAGAAAGGCAGGCAGAGGGAGTGAGAGGGAAGCAGGCTCCCTGCCGAGCAGAGAGCCGGATGCGGGACTCAATCCCAGGACCCTGAGATCATGACCTGAGCTGAAGGCAGCGGCTTAAACCACTGAGCCACCCAGGCGCCCTTTATTTTATTTTATTAAAAGAATTTTAATTCCAGGGAGTCTGGGTGGCTCAGTTGATTAGGCGTTTGCTTTTGGCTTAGATTGTGATCTCAGGGTCCTGGAATCAAGCCCTGCATCAGGCTCTGTGCTCAGCTGGGCACCTGCCTCTCCCGTCTCCTTCTGCCAGCTGCTCTCCCTGCTTGTTCTCTCTTTCCTCCTCTGTCAAATAAATAAATAAAATTAAAAAGAATTTAGAAAGTTAGCATTTTGTTTTATTTGTTTTTGGTCTAAGCATAGGAGATAATTATTGTGACCAGTTTCTGGCATAGTTATAGCAAGTTTTCAGTACTTTCCCCCTGGACTCAACTCTCCCCCACTTTCTCACACAGCCTTCCATCAAATATTTTCCAAGCCTGGACTCTAGTCCAGGGCCTGTGCTAAGTGCTGAAGAAAAAGGTGAGTGAGAAGTGAGACATAGTCTGTGTCATTGAGGAGTGTATGTTTTGGAAAGAGACACTCCAGAGTCATAGTAA
The DNA here is from genome assembly GCA_004024625.1 of Mellivora capensis. Lineage (NCBI taxonomy): Eukaryota > Metazoa > Chordata > Mammalia > Carnivora > Mustelidae > Mellivora > Mellivora capensis. The sequence goes on along the minus strand of PISX010001976.1, from coordinate 125,792 downwards.
TGATGAACAGAGTACGGCAAGCACATATCTGGGGACAGGTGTCTTCAGTAGGGACTCATCTCTGTTCTGGGCAAGGCCTAAGGAATCTGACATGCGACTTAATTCTACAAGGATTTGTAGCCTGAAAATGAGATAGTGACATTCTCATCAGTGGGAGCCATTTTCTGAGTCCAAGGGGAATAAGTAATTCGGACCAGAATTTGTCATTTTGGAGCTCATACTGTCACTGGCAAGCAGTGAAAAATTAAAAACCTATTTAATTTTTATTTACTTTATATATCTATATAATCTGCTTATTATAAGAGACATAGTTTATTAATTGTGCTGATTAACATTTATAAGGATATTTCATCTTAGGGTTCTGTGAAATCATACCTGTTTTTTTATTTGCAAATGAAGATACATATATATTAGAAAATAAATGTTCTTGAATCTAAGCTTGTACTGTTTTTATTCCTTCTAAAGTGGTGTCAATATCAAAATGCCAATCAACTCCAGTGGACCTGATTGGGTGACTGTGATTCCCAGGAGAATAAAAGGTAAAAAGGAATGAGAATGGTGATATGTTGTTTTTCTTACTAAATGGGTGAGGCTCTGTGGTTTCACTAAGGTTATAAAAACTTTTTTCCTCCTTTTAACATGCCGTGGACATTAAATTAGTATGCCATGGATATACTTCTGGGCACAATTGAAAATACTGAAAGAGCTTTTTGATTAAAATAAATCAGACCTTATGTGTATAATCTTGGGCTTTGCTATTTATAGTCCTGTAAAAGTCATCTTCTTCTTCTTTTCCCCTCTCTGATTGGCTCCTCGGGAGCCTTCAGTGCTATACTGTCCAATATGGTAGCTACTTGGCTATTTAAGTTAATGAAATAACTAAATACAAAAATAAAATAAAGTTTAAAATTTAGTTCTTAAGTCACACATCTTCAGGAGCCATGTGTAGCGAGTGGCTGCCATGTTGAACAGCATTTTATTTTATTTATTTATTTTTCTAAAGATTTTATTTATTTATTTGACAGAGACAGTGAGGGAGGGAACAGAAACAGGGGGAACAGCAGAGAGAGAGGGAGAAGCAGGCTTCCCGCAGAGCAGGGAGCCTGGTGTGGGGCTTGATCTCAGGACCCTGGGATCATGACCTGAGTGGAAGGCAGACACTTAATGACTGAGCCAACCAGGTGCCCCTTGGACAGCATTTTAGATAAAATGTATCCATTATTGCAGAAGTTCTGTCAAATATCGGTGCACTAGAGATACTTGAGAATGTGTATAAAATTGTCATAGGAATTTTTGAAATCAGAAGCATTGGGTAGTTAATGGCAGTTTTCTCAAAGTGTGATCTCTGTGTTAGCAGCATTGGCATTCATGCAGACTTGCTAGAACTTCAGATTCTCAGGTCTTATCTCAGGCTACTGAATCAGAAACTCTGGGGCATGGGGCCCAGGAATCTGTGTTTTAGCCTTCTAGGTGATTTTGATTCATTGGTATGGGATATTAAAAGTAAGACAATGAAATTCTGGAGTAAATGTATATATTCTGTCTTTTGCAGAGTAGATGTAAATAGCTATGGTGACTTTTAGGAAGAAAGGATGAATATTATTAAGGAAGCTTATGCAGATGGTAGGCGAGGTCCTTTTAGCTGCTGAAAGTATATATGTATAGTCTCCCACACACAGATATTGCAAACACTGATGCCACAGGGCCGGGGTATATAATACATATCTAGTCATATATGAAACATCAGTGGAAATACTTTTATTTGCCTGGGCCTCCCCCTCCGTATTATCCCCCGCAGTCCTGCACTCCTCACACTCGTGTCCGACACCTCAGGAGGCACTGTCCCACTACCACATCTACCCTTCTCTGCCACAGTCTCAACCTACTGCTTAGCCTGCCTTGTCCTGGGTGTCTAATGGGATAGTCAATGAGTGGAGCTTTGGATGGTTTATCTGCACCTGACAGGTCTTGGTGTTTAGCCAAGAAGTGGTTGTAGGTTTGTGACGTACTGTTCTGTTTAGAGAGAAGACAGATTTAGTAACCAGTGAGACTTTTGATGGATTTTAATTTTTATTTATTTATTTTTGAGATTTTATTTATTTACTAGAGAGAAAGAATGAGTGTGGGGAAGGGCAGAGGGAGAGAGACAAGTAAACTCCTTGTTGAGCAGGGAGCCCTTTGCTGGGCTGGGTCCCAGGCCCCTGAGATCATGACCTGAGCTGAAGTCAATCACTTGATGGATTTTTTTTCCCCCCAGAGGGGAAATCTTTTTTTTTTTTTTTTTTTTAAGATTTTATTTATTTGTCAGAGAGAGGGAGAGAGCACAAGCAGGGAGAGAGACATAAAAAGGGAGAAGCAGGCTCCCCGCTGAACAGGGAGCCCAGTGTGGGACTCGATCCCAGGACCCTGGGATCATGACTGGAGCTGAAGGCAGATGTTAAACTGATTGAGCTACATAGGCATCCCATCCCCTTGATGGATTTTTAGAGGAGGAAAGGAACCATGAATCAATAGGAGCATAATAGCCTGGCTTTGAGAAGACCATCTCAGAGCTGGAACATAATTGGAGGGAAAAAAGAAGGGCAATTGCTTTATACAATAAGACCCAGTTTAGGAGAACTTCGCTGCAGTTCACACTTGTTACCAGTAGGGTGCACTCAAAGACCCTAAGCCTTGGGCTCGCACCCCTCTCTCCCTCCCTCTTTATCTTCCTCCCTTCTTCCTAACTTCCTCTATTTTTTAACACTGGTTTTTTGTTTGTTTGTTTGTTTTTAGATAATTTTAAACTTACATATGAGTTACAGAAATAGTACAAAGTTCATGTATAGACTATACCCAGCTTCCCCTTATGCTAACATCTTATATAACCACATAATACTTTCAAAACTAAGATTTTAACATCAGTACAATATTACTAACTACACTGTAGGGTTTGTTTAGATTTCATCAGTTTTTCCACTCATGTCCTTTTTCTGTTCCAGAATCCAATGCAGGATCCCACATTGCATTTAGTCACCGTGTTTCCTTAGTCTTCTCTCTATGACATTATCTTAGGTGACTCTTAACTTTGAAGAGCATTGGTCAGATATTCTTTAGAATGATTCTAGCTTTGGATTTGTCTAATGTTTTCTAATGATTGGAGTGAGACCATGCATTTTTGGAAGAACAGAACAGAAATGATGCTGTGTCCTTTTAGGAGAGTACATGATGTTGATAGATATTGTTGATGATGTTAGCTTTGATCACTAGGTTCACATGGTGTCTGTCAGGGTTCTCTCCTCTTTATATTTATTCTGTATTCTGGAGAGATGCTTTGAGACGGTGGAAGGCTGAATAATGGCCCCAAAGATATCCAGATCTTAGTCTCTCAAATTTGTGAATGTTGCTGTATATGGATGGTAAAAGAAACTTTGCATATGTGATTAAGGGTCTAGAAATGGGGAGAGATTTTCTGGATAATCTGAGTGGCCCCTAAATGCAACCACAAGTGTCCTTTAAAGAGGGAGATTTCATACAGAAGCAGAAGGCAGTGTGACAACGGAAGCAGGGAGAGACTTGAAGATGCCGAGTTGCTGGCTTAACATGTGGAGAAAGGGGCCATGAGCCAGAGAACACAGCCCTAGAAGAGGCGAGGAGACAAATTGCTCCCTGGCTCCTCCCGAGAGAGCATGGCCTTACTGAGACCTTGGTTTTGGCCCAGTTATATGGACTTTGGACTTCTGGCCTCCAAAATGGAAAGAGAATAAATTTGTGTTGTTTTAAGCCACTAAATATGTGGTAACTTGCTATAGTAGCCACAGGAAACTACTCTCCAGATGTCTCTATATTAAAACAGGATGTAAACGTCCTGTTTCTGCTTACACTTTCACCCACTAATTTTTACATTCATTAGTAGATCTTGCCAGCAGCAATTATTTCTGTAGTATGTAATCCTGATGTTTTAATCTCTCATTCCTAAGACAGTTATTAATTGGAATTTTTCCATAAGAAAGAGTTGTTCCCTTTTTCCTGTTTGTTTAATTATGCCATTACAGGCTTATGACTCATGATTATTTATTTCATTCTTTAGGTTATTACTTAATTCAATTGTTATTTGTTTTGTTGCTCCAATTGCTCTGGTTTTGGCAATTGGGAACTTCTTCTGTTAGGCTCCTGTGCCCCTTTGACATGCTGTCATTCCCTCCTCTTACCCGCGCCCCCCCCCCCGCCCCGCCCCCTGCACCGGTGTAAGCACTTCCTTACTTTCTGGCTCCACAAGATATTTCAGAACCATCTTGTGTTTTATTTGCCCTGGCCTTGGAAAGGTTTATAGTCTTTCTACTTTTATTATTTTACTTATGAATCCCGTTTTTTGAAGACTTTTTTTCCTTACCAGCTTTTTAAATGTATTAGTTAACTTATTTTCCTACAAGTTAAAATTATTCTAAGAAGCATATTTAGTCTGCTGAATTGTTCGAGATTACCTGTCTATCCCCAAGCATAGGTATAATTCTAGTCAAATTAAGGAACCATAGGGACAAGATCTGGTTTCTGACAGGCTTTCCCAGTGTCAGAATTGCTGTTGACTTTTCATTAACACCTGTACTGTGGTCCCTAGACCATCATAGCCTAATAAAAGCCTTCATGGCTTCTAACCTCGCCAACTAAACTAGAGCTCATTTTTGGGGGAGCTTACTGGGAGTTTGGGATAAAACTAGATCAAATAGCAATAGAATAAACACATCTTTTTTTTTTAAATTTTTTAAAATTTATTTATTTGTCAGAGAGAGGGAGAGAGAGCGAGCGAGCACAGGCAGACAGAGTGGCAGGCAGAGGCAGAGGAGCAAGGAGCCCGATGTGGGACTCGATCCCAGGATGCTGGGACCATGACCTGAGCCAAAGGCAGCCGCTTAACCAACTGAGCCACCCAGGCGTCCCAAACACTCACATCTTTGTAGCCCTTTGCTATTTTATCTTTTGAGGGGTATCTTACAGACAATAGATTGTAAATATATAGTACAATGGAAATTTACATTTATATCTGTGTTTGTAGCTGTGGTAGTTGACTTCTAAGATGACTACCAGGGACCCATGCCCATATATAATTCTTTTTCTCTTGAGTGTGGAAAGGACCTGCAAATTTGATGGGATATCACTCCCATGATTTGATTATGTAACAAAGTTGATTTTTAAAAAATATGCTATCCTGGGTAAACCTGACCTAATTGGATAAGCCCTCAACAGGAACCAGGTTCTTCTTGAAGAGATTTGAAGAGTGAGAAGGCTTCCATGTGAGGGAGATACTTTGTTACTGGGTCTAAAGATGGAGGAGACCATGTGGCCACAAAGGTAGGCAGGTTCTAGGAACTGAAGGGCATTCCCTGATTGACGATCACCAAGGAAACAAGAAACTCAGTCTTATAACCACAAGGAACTGAATCTGGCCAACAATTATTTTTTATTTTTTATTTTTTATTTTTTTAATTAACACATAATGTATTATTTATTTCAGGGGTACAGGTCTGTGAATCATCAGTCTTACACAATTAAGAGCACTCACTGTAGCACATGCCCTTCCCAATGTCGATCACCCAGCCACCCTATCCCTCCCTCCTACCCCCCAGCAACCCTCAGTTTGTTTCCTGAGATTAAGAGTCTCTTACAGTTTGTTTCCCTCCCTGGTCCTATCTTGTTTAATTTTTTCCTTCCTTACCCCCCACAACCCCTCACCCTGCGTCTTACATTCCTCATATCAGAGAGCTCATATGATAATTGTCTTTCTCTGATTTACTTACTTCACTTAACGTAATACCCTCTAGTTCCATCCATGTCATTGCAAATGGCAAGCTTTCGTTTTATTTGATGGCTGCATAGTATTCCATGATATATCTATATATATATACACACACACACACACACACACATATATATACACACACATACATATATATGTGTGTGTGTGTGTGTGTGTGTATGTATCTGTTCATCTGTTGATGGACATCTAGGTTCTTTCCATAGTTTTGGCCAACAATTTGAATGAGCCTGGAAGCAGATTTCTCTTGTCTTTGGAAAGGAGCACAGCCCTGCTGACACCTTGATTTCACCCTGTGAGACTCTGAGAATCCTGCTGTGCCATGCCTTGGACTCTTGACAGAACTCTTGATAATAAATGTCCCTTGTTTTTGAGCCGCTTAAGTTTGTGGTGGTTTGTTACACAGCAATAGAAAATGAATTAAGTGTAACTACCACCCACATACAGAATGTTTAGTACATATAGAATATTTCCAACATTCCAGTGTTCCCTGTATTTAGAAATGATTGAGACTACTAATACTACTATTGTATTAGACTTTAATGACAGCCCTTCAAAACAACTAGTAATTTAACCATTTTGTAGATAATGAGACCAAGTTCCAGAGACTCATTTAGTTTGACATCTACTTGGTGTCCAATGCTAGACCAGACTCTGAGAATACAGGGATTAAGAAGATGAGAGTTTAAGTGATTTCTGGGGTCTTACATTGGGGAGGTGGAGCCAGACATAAACCAGAGCCTCTGACTCAGGTCTGGCCCCTTTTCTGTGTCTCTTAACCCTGCTTGGGAGGTGTGGTGGAGGACATCTTGCTGTTTGGGTTTGTCTGCAGTAGTGGAATCCATCAACTCTCTAAAATCTAAATGCATCCAAATGATGGAGTGAATGATGAAACACTGTTGGATGTTGGTGAGAACCAGACTGGTGCTGTAATGGATGACACGTCACTCTGACGTTGATGTGGTAGCGTAGCAAATTGGACAAAGCTATTTTGAAGACAAGCGCTTTCCAGTTGTTGGAAAAAATACTTCCTACAGAATACATTTTATTTGGCTAACTTAGAAAATCAAAGGGCTCATATCCTCCATATAAAATCTCACTAACTGATATCATTTGGGGGTAGGAAGCCCACTCCCACAACTGTATCCATAGTGTAATGTATGCCTTTGTAAACAGTATAGCCCTGACCACTAGCTGTCCCTACAATTCTTTGAGAAACTTTGGCAAGTCACTCTGTGACATACTTTCTTCACCTTTAAAAGATATTTAGACTAGCTATTATTTGAAGTCCTTTTCAACATTCCCTAAGTATGTAGGTATTTCTACCTATACCTATTTATAGCTTTCCTCTGTAAAATGCTTAGCTTTTGGAAGACTATAAAGAAAAAAAATTAAATTCCCAGGGTTTTCTAGGGGGACTCAAGGGTAAAGTCACACTCAAGCTACAGTAATGACTATGTAGCCAGGACCTTCTCACAGTCCCAGCACTTGACAGGGTATCTCTAAACAGCTCCACACATGCCGTCCTCATTTCTTGTCTCTCTGAGATGACACCCTAGTGTTCCTGTGGCTACTGTGTTCCCTAATGCAAGGAATTGTTTGATTCTTTTTCTTCTCTGTCTTGTCTTGTTTTTCTTCTCATGAACTGTACATTCTCCTTTGGCCTACCTTTTCCTTTTCTTTGTTCTGTAGGTAATTCCATGCCGAAAAATTAAGGGACTTGTGCATAACATGCAGTTACACACACCTCCCACCCTTAATTCACACTGTATCTCTCACCCAGCTCTTTCTAGATAGTTTAGGGAAATTTTTTTTCTCTGCATTTTTCTCTCTCATTTTATCTCATTTGTGGCCCAAATAGCCCTCCTTTTGGCTAATGAATGACATGGGATGACACCCTCTGGAGGAAAATATAAGCTACGGTTTTAAAAAGAAGCCAATACTGTTTAGAGAAGCAGGAACCTTACTTGCAAGTAATCGAAACTATCCCTTCTGATTTTGCAAAAAGATCTTCTCTGCCTTTACAACGACCTCCAGGAAAACTTCTTCCTTCATTGTCAGTATTTAGGATAACTGTAAAATTAAGTAATAAGTCATTTTTGTTTTAAAATTACTTAAAAAAAAGATTTCATTTATTTATTTGTTAGAGATTGAGAGAAAGAGAGAGCTCACAAGCAGGGGGAGCAGCAGGCATAGGGAGAAGCAGACTCCCCGCTGAGCAAGGAGCCTGATGTGGGACTCCATCCTAGGACTCTGGGATCATGACCTGAGCCAAAGGCAGATGCTTAACCAACTGAGCCACCCAGGCATCCCAAAATTACTTTTATTCCACATGCATAGTACATTAGGGTTATATATTCAATTTTAGAGACTTTCATATTTTATGTGAAAATTTTGAGATCCAAGAAATGCTGACTTTGAAACAACTTAAGACTCCTTAAAGTCTTATTAAAATAGGGAAGGTATTGGGATGCCTGGGTGCTCAGTGGATTAAGCATCTGCCTTCAGCTCATGTTATGATCTCAGGGTCCTGGGATCGAGCCTTACATCAGGCTCCCTGCTCAGCAGAGTTTGCTTCTCCCTTTCTTTCTCCTTCTGCTTCTCCCCTCTGCTCCTGCTCTCTCTCAAATGAATAAATAAAATCTTAAAAAAAAAAAGGAAATGTGTTTGTCTCAGCTGACCATAAGAGGGCAATGTAGGTTCATGTAATTTACTTTAAAAATATGCTCTGTTATCTACTGCTGTATGTGTAAAGAATTAATGGCAGGTTCAGTAATTCATTTGCTTTGCTTGACTTAACTCTGGTAGTAAATATTTGAATGGAAATGGTAATCGTTTCCTGTGTGATATATGCTTTTCTTTATAACATGTATTTGACATAGAATAGCCAAGTCTCCTAAATTAACCATGGTAAAAATGGTAACTTCAAAATCACTTTTAGTTCCCAGTCTAGTAAATGTTTTCTTTGGGCCCCAGGTGTCTTCTCTAGAGCTCTCTGCCTGTGTAAGCTTGACGTGCTGATGTAATGAGGGAGCTTTGTGCAGGGTGTGGTAACATAGTAAAGCCACACTTTGGTGACATGTGGAGAAATTGTTTTTGAATAAGCCAGATAAATATTTACCCCCCCATTTTTCCTTTGACAATCACGTTTTCCAAGTAAAGTTTTTATTTTCCTCCCTCCCTCCCTCCCTCTCTCTCTTTCTTGTAAAGTTTAAAAAAAAAATGCTGTTTACTTTTCTGCTTAGGCCCTGAACCTTCAAAGAATTAGCAGCTGCCTAACTTAAGATGAAATATGTACTATCTGTCAAATAGGGCATCTTCTTTGAAGAGAATAAAACCAAAATAATTTTGTGTAGTATGAATAATATCAGTGTGATAAACTGAAAATAATCACAAATATGGGACTCATAGTTAATTGCTGAGTCGTATAAACATTTGGATTTCAAATTGTGGTTTAACAGGTGAGACTGCAGAATTACTGGATTATAGTAAGATTTGAGACTTGAGGTGTGTAAGGAAGTGATGTCAAGTAATTGGTGGTTTTTGAAGATTGTAGATTCGAGTAAGTGTTGGAAATGAATAAGTGTACAGCTTCAGGAAGAAAGCCAAACAGAAAATGGCTGCCGTCTACAACCATCTTCTTTTGAGGGGTGATGTAGTATGGTGGTTAGAACGTGGACTCTGGGGCTCACCAGCCTGGATCAGGTCTTGGCTTTGCCACTTATGAGCTCTGGGTCTAGGTCAAGTCACTTAGTTGTTTTGAAAGGTAGGGGTAACAATAGCACCTACCTTAAAGGGTTATCATGAGCATCATATGAGATAATATGTTTAATTGCAGAGTAAACTCGCAAGCAATATTCGCCATCCTAGTCTGTTTATTTTGAAGCATGTAAAGCGTGTTGTTTCTGCAGAAGCATTTTCCGAGGGAGGTGTTAGGACAGAAGGATGTTGACTCTCCCTCTGAAACATGTGCTGGCACTTGTGTAGCGAGTACACATGGCTGCTCCATTTTATTTTATTTTACAAAGATTTTATTTATTTACTTATTTGTCAGAGAGGGGGCGAGAGAGAGAGAGAGAGAGAGAGAGAGAGAAAGAGTGCGCGCGAGCGAGCGCACAAGCAGGGGGAGCAGCAGGCAGAGGGAGAAGCAGACTTCCCACGGAGTAGGGAGTCTGATGTGGGACTTGATCCCAGGACCCCAGATCATGACCTGAGCTAAAGGCAGACAATAAAGCGACTGAGCCACCCAGGCACCCCTGCTGCTGCTTGTTAAATACTGTTCATTGTGCAAAAAGACCTTCTGAGCCTTCTGTGTTCTGGGGAATAATTCCTTAGAGTGTGTACATTTGGTTTGTTCTCTGTATTAAGTGGTGGTTTTCTGAATTCATATTTGATTATAGGACCCATAGGTTAAAACTTCCCTTTTTTTTTTTTTTTTAAAGATTTTATTTATTTATTAGACAGAGAGAAATACAGTGAGAGAAGGAACACAAGCAAGGAGAGTGTGAGAGGGAGAAGCAGGCTTCCCACCAAGCAGGGAGCCCGACGTGGGGCTCGATCCCAGGACCCTGGGATCATGACCGGACTGATGGCAGACGCTTAACAGCTGAGCCACCCAGGCGCCCCTAAAACTTCCCTTTTGATAGGCTGAGCAAGAGACTGATCTAGCTATACATATGTAAAATATAAATTTAAGGTGTGACTTACCTCATAGGCTTTTGTATGAGAAACTTATTCTGGGCCAATACTGGACAGTATTTATATCTATACATTTCCATGGTATTTGTCTGCTTTTATTTTTGGCTTTGATAGAAACATGCATAATCAGAGGGGAATGCTCAAGTCCCCTTTTCCCCTTCTGTCCACCAATACCCTCACACACGTTTCAGATCTTCCTATTTTTGTGCAAAGGAGAACCTTTCATAGCAAGGGGGAAGTCTGGGATTTCTCTGAGTTGTGATGACAGGAAATCTTACCCATATACAAGCAGGCTAACAAATATAGGGGCATAATTTTGTTTCTTGGAGCATTTTCCATGTAGCGTTTCTTGGAGGAGACTTTCAGAATATCTTATTTTTTCCTTTTTCTTTTCAGAAACTAAAAATCTAGAACTATCACAAGGCTCAGGAACTTTTCCTTCTGGATATTATTACAAAGACCAGTGGAGGCCCAGAAAGTTTAAGATGCGCCAGTTTAATGACCCCGACAACATCACAGAATGCTTACAAAGAAAAGTGGTGTATTTATTTGGAGATTCAACAATCAGGCAATGGTTTGAATACCTTACTACGTTTGTTCCAGGTTGGTACTTTACATTTTATTTTACAACTCTTTTCCATATGCACAGAATCAGCTTGCTTCACTCCAGTGCCTGAGGAAGGGCACCAGCCAAAGAGTAGTTATTTCACTGTAGGACTAAAGAAGTATCCTAACCCTGGAGAGCTATGTGATGGTTTCTGATCCATGGTGGGGTTGACGTATTGATGGAAGCACTGGGTCCTTGGTGAAGTTTCATACCACTGATTAGCTGTATGATCTTGGACATGCTATTGACTTAATGAAGGACTTCTCAGTCCTTCATTTCTTCACGCACACAATGAGGCAGCGGGACGGTATGACCTTACAGCAGACCTTTACTTTTACTATTCTCGGCTCTACAACAGAAGTGGACATTTCCAATTGTTTCTCTCCTAGTTCTGTTTGGTCAGACTCCAAGTTTGTAATAGATTTCACTGGGAGGAAGCAGACAAACTGACTGTGGTCCATTTTAATGCATCCATTCAGCAAAACCTTCCCAGTGTCATCCGTTGGGCATTCCATTGGTATGATTCTGAGATGAGCGGGCTCCTACTGAGGGAGTCTGGATCAGTCCCAGCGTTCTTAGCTTCCTGATTTCACTGCTGGGCTTTGGGGCTGCTATCCAGGCTCAGAATAAAACCCCACTCACTGGAGAGCCATCCCTTATTCAAGGGCCTTTTCCTCCTTGTGGAAGGTGTGTGGATGGGGTAAGGAGGGATGAGTCCCAGGTAACAGCACTAAAGACCCTGCTTACAATTTAGAGAGCTGACAAGTAATTCCGTGGGAACTATTTTTGAGGGCTGTGTATGGGCAGGGCTTTCCATAAAGCACAGTCCCCTAGTTTTGTTGTGAGTTGTTGTTGGTATTTTTTTCATCTTTTTTTTTTTTTTTTACATCAACGTAGCTTCAGACTTAGTTTTTAGAAGGAAAGGAAGAAGTAGATATGATCCCCAAAAGTAGAAAATTAATTCCAGTTTTCATTTTGCTTGTTTTTTTTAAATAGGCATACCCAAGTTTAGTCAATAAAGCATGAATTAAAAACTAGAAAAAGAGATATAATTTGTATGGCATAATGCTAAACATGTTTTGATGCTAGCTAGGCAGGGCCCTCCAAGAATCTGTAGTTGTTTGTTTCTTAAGATCTAATGACGTAGCTCATTATTTCCTTTCATCGGAGTGATCACATTGTCTTGTTTTCCACCATATCCTTTGCAGACAGATTTTCACCTGATAAAGCCTTATGTCAGTGCTTGATCTTAATCAAAAGAAAAAATGGTAGCTTGAGTTTATTCAACTTAAATGGGGCCAAAAGTAGTAATGAATCAGGTTAGGAAAATCTAGAAGAGGAGCCTAAGACTGCAGGAGAGAAAAGTGACACCTTTAACCTGTAAGAAGAATGTACACCAATTATAGTGTGATGTTACTTCTTCAGAATTGACTGTGTACCTCTTGAGATCAAGGACTGTTGACTTACCCATATGAGCCTTGCTGGCTCATGTCACTGAGTAGGTACTCAGAAGTGCTAATTGACTTGGGTTGCCAGAAGTTATTTAGTCTGTTCTCCGAAAGGCACTTGTAGGAGCATTTAAGTATATGAGACAGATCCTCTTCCCTTATGGGGCTTATGTTAAGTGATGAATTGTATAGACAGAGTTTTTTAGGGTTAACAAAAGAGAAATAATCACTGATTCCTGGGACCTTCAGAAGATCTCAGAGGAGCTAAACTTTGAAACACCACTTAGATAATGGGGAAGAAGAAGGGAATTCTAACTTGTACAGCTGTCTTGTTATTTTTGTGACAGAGATAGACATTCTCTAAGATATTAATATGATTTTCCATCCATAGGGTGAAATAGAAAGTCAAAAGAAACAGTCAAATACTTCATGTATTGCAAAAAGAGGTATTTGGTTACTATTTTATGTTCTTAAAAAGGTAGAAGTTAGAGCCCTTGTCCTAGAAGAAACAGTACTTGTCCATTAGAAGAATAATGTGTAAATGCCAAGTTGATTTTTAAGATATTCAACAGTCGGTGCAAACAGGAAGATATCTTGGCCTAATGGTTAGAGGTAAAGAGGTTATTTTGCTTCTGAGGTATACAGACATAGGTATCACTGATAGTTTAAATAATAAATATGTTAAACTAAAGGTCTGTTGAGGCCAGTGAAATAGTTATTCCCTTTACACTTGTACCTTTTCGTTATGCTTTTATTTAAGAAAAAGTTCTTTTAAGCTGCTAAATATATAATGATCATAATATATGTGCTTGGTTCTTTGAATTTGAGTTTTATGAATTTGAGTTTTCCTTGTTTCAGATTTAGTGGAGTTTAACTTGGGTAGTCCCAAGAATGTGGGTCCTTTCCTCGCGGTGGACCAGAAGCACAACATCCTGCTCAAATATCGCTGCCATGGTCCACCCATCCGTTTTACAACTGTCTTTAGCAATGAGCTCCATTATGTGGCCAATGAGCTGAATGGCATCGTGGGAGGGAAGAACACCGTGGTTGCCATAGCTATATGGTCTCATTTCAGCACCTTCCCCTTGGAAGTGTACATCCGGCGGCTCAGGAATATCCGTCGAGCCGTGGTCCAGCTCCTGGATCGAAGCCCTAAGACCGTGGTAGTCATCCGAACAGCAAATGCCCAAGAGCTGGGGCCCGAGGTCAGCCTTTTCAACAGTGACTGGTACAACTTTCAGCTGGACACCATCCTTCGGAAGATGTTCTCAGGGGTTGGAGTGTATCTTGTTGATGCCTGGGAGATGACCCTGGCTCATTATTTACCCCACAAGCTACATCCAGATGAAGTTATTGTGAAGAACCAACTGGACATGTTCTTGTCCTTTGTGTGCCCCGTGGAGACCTAGCCTGCCGTGGAGGGGACTGGAGGAATCACATTACCTGTGTTACAGGAAGTTTATGGCTGGCCCCATGGAGAGATAGCTACTACTGACATGTACAAAATTTCAAAAGGAACTGGACTTTATATGAGACTTCTAAGGAGCTTAGAAAATGCAGGTTGCATTTATATCTACCTACAGGATTTTTTTTCCAATCTTTACATAGCCATTGGAGAATTATTATTAACATCTACGCACTGTATTGCTCTTGTAACCAAAGATGCTAATGAGTGTATTTGGATTAGCCTCTCCTGAGAAGGGAGGGTACTATGCTAAAAACTGTGAGATGTATTCTGACCTAAATGGTTGGTAGTGAAGTGTTTGTAGTTTATCTGGTAAAGGAGAGTGAGCTTATCTGTATGAACAGCACAGTTGGTCCATCTTTGGTGGGATGAACTAATGAGGCTTCTGGTCAGTGCCTCCTGTAACACACTGAAGACTGCTGTGTCTTGGGAGTTTCTCTTGAAGATCCACCTTTTCTGAGTTGCTTTTCAGGATGGAATCCTTGCTCCGATTTTTCTAGTGAGAATATTTACAATATTCTGCATTTATCTAGAAAAGAAGCAAAAGGAAAGTATGAAAGCAGTACACAAAATCTGTGTGTCGAATTGATACTTGCACTGGGGGGTTGTTACTTATTTCAGATGAATTTTACATGATGAATAAAATAATCACTTTTGGAACTGGAAGGGGGAATCTATAAATGGAAATTTATTTTTGTGTTTTGAAGTTTGAGGGTTTTAAGAACTGCATTTTATGTAAAGATTGTTTATTATAAAGTTGTAGAAGTTACTTGCATCAATTTCAAGTGTTTCTTTTTTGGTTGTTATTTTGAATCGCATACCAACATTAGAAATTAAAATCTAATTAGAATCTAAAGTTCGATACTGAGATCTAGAACAGCTTTTATTGATTTGAATGTAAGGTACACACATTCTCTCATGCTTGGAAGTAAAAAGCTGCTACCCTACTGCTATCTTAAAATAATTGAATTATTGACTTTACTTGAATGTCTTTACCTTATTAATTTAGATGAGTTTAGGTTAACTTGGGGTCTTTTAGTAAGTATAAGTACTCTTTTCCGAGCCACAGTAGGTTACAATCTAGTTTTAGTTATCCCTAAAGGGACACATGAAGAGACTGGGGAAGCTTTAGAGATGAAGGCAGTTGCTTAAAGCATGAAAAAAAAAAATACACTCTTAGGAGACTGGGCCAAAGAATTTGGAGTTTTAACTTAGAACAGAGAGTGTAAGATCTTCCTTCTTAGCCTTGAGGACCACCTTCAGTTTATAAAATATATATATGGGGAAAGGAGATTTTAAATTATTTTCTGAGTCTAAAGAGGAACAACAAGTAGTTAAAAATATTAAGAAAGCTTAATTGTAATGGTATTTAAGCTTTAGACTGAGAATCACCTGGAATACTTGATAAAAATACAGACTTGAGGGTCATGCTTCTGGCAATTATGGAATCAACCTTTGTTTCAATTGTCCAGTGACTGATGCAATAGTAGTATTCCACACTTTGAGAAATACCAATTAAGGGAAGAAGGAAGATAGAACTAAGGAAATAATATAGCTTGTCTATTATTTCAAGAGATTATTCCCTAACATTTAATTCTGATCATGATCTAGTAGCATAAGTGATATTAAGTACCTTTTATAGATGAGGAACTCAAGTTTGGATTTGAACCAAGGTATGTGAGAAGTACATAGTCCTTTTCAACTACAACTTGTTGGACTTTATAAAGAGAGATTCTCTTTTTCACAAAAGAAATTTTTGAGCATTTTCTCAAAGATTGCTGGAGGAGGCCAAGGCTTCATCTTCTTAGGAGAATTATAGATTATAGTTTCCACTGCCTCTCCAGGGCTTTGGCGTGATGCCTTTTTTTTTTTTTTTAAGATTTTATTTATTATTAGACAAAACAAGTGGGAGGAGGGGCTGTGGTAGAAGCAGACTCCGCACTGAGCAGGGAGCCCGATGTGGGACTTGATTCCAGGAACCTGGGATCATCATCCGAGCTGAAGGCAGAAGCTCAACCAGCTGAGCCACCCAGGTGCCCTGGAGTGATGCTTCTTGTTTGTGCAGATGATTTCTTGTGAGATCTCATCCAGTTTCTGTTACTTTTTGATATAGTTACATAAGGCCCTAAAGATTTGATGACACAATTTCTTGAAGTATTCTAATTGACTTTGTCCCTTTTCTAATTTACCTGCCTTCGTCTTCCTTTTCCTTTCCAGAGAGAGGTGTGTGAGCTGGGGGAAGAGCAGAGAGAGGGAGAGAAAATCTTAAGCAGGCTCCACGCCTAGCATAGAACCTGATGTGGGGCTTGATTTTACAACCCTGAGATCATGACAGCCAAAATTAAGAAGTTAGATGCTTATGGGTGCTTAGGTGGCTCAGTTGGTTAAGTGTCTGACTCTTCCTGGGATAGAGTCCTGCCTTGAGCCCACACTCAGTGGGGAGATTGCTTGAGATTCTCTGTCCTTTCCCTCTGTTGTCCCCCCCCCTCCCCAGGTTCAGTCTCTCTCTTTCTCAAAAACGAATAAATCTTAAAAAAAAAAAAAAAAAGATGCTTTAACTGACTGAGCCACCTGGGCACCCCTCTAACTTGTCTTTATATTCTCTGATGTGGGCGTTTTTAAAAAAATGCCTTAAAAAAAAAAGACTTTATTATTAAGAGAAAGTGCAAGTGAGGGGAGAGGGAGAATCTCAAGCAGATTCCATACTGAGCGTGGACCCCACATCCGACTCTGCTCAGCGGGGAGCCTGCTTCCTTCTCTCTCTCTGCCTGCCTCTCTGCCTACTTGTGATCTGTCAAACAAATAAATAAAATCTTAAGAAAAAAAAAGATTTTATTTTGAGAGAGAGAGAACGAGCAGGGGAGGGGCAGAGGGAGAGGGAGAAGCAGACTCCCCACTCAGCAGGGAGCTAGATATCTCTGGGCTCCATCCATCCCAGGACCCTAGCTAGGGTCACGACCTGAGCTGAAGGCAGAGGCTTAACTGCCTGAGCCACCCAGTTGCCCCACATTTTAACTTTTTAAAAAAGTGTGAATTTAAGTATCATATTTTGATTTATTTTAAAAAATATTTTATTCATTTGAGAGAGAAAGAGCACGAGTGGAGAGAGGAGCAATGGGGGAGGGAGAGGGAGAAAGAATCTCTCAAGCCCACCCCACCCTGAGCAGGGAGCCCCATACAGGGTTGGATCTCTCACAACACTAAGGTCAGAACCTGAGCTACCCAGACGGCCCTCATACTCGCTTTAATAGTATTCTCCATTGAATGAGAGGAAGTCAGGAAGAAGGATCTCCTGTTAAAGTTTAAAGGACCTTTTGGTCTTTAGCTCTAGATGCCCATTCCTATTGGAGAATCACACACACGTGTGGTCTAATTATAATGGTGCATTTTAACACTGCGGGGGGGGGCGGGGGGGTCAGGAAGCAGTACAGGGATTACAGTTGTAAGTGTCTCAGAAGGAAAAGGAGTCACAGTGAAAACAAATGTCATAGGCAAAATCCTCTAAATGTTACGCAATAGTTCATTTTGTTTAAATTCACCCCACTCTACCCCCTGCCCCTGCCCGAGTGAAAATAACGGGATCCTGTTAAAGAACCACTGCTTTATTTATGTCTCAGATTATCCTTTGTCACTGAAGGCACATGACAGCGATACTACTTTTTGATTGCCATGGTTTGAAAGCTGTGTTGTAGAAAGTATCAACATACCTCCCCACCTCCCCGCCCCAGACCTACAGGAAAAAAGCTAAATAAGAAGAGAAGGTGAATCAAATGAGGGAGCAACGCCAACGCCCGGTGTGGATTCATTGAGATTTTAGAAAGGCATCCCTAAGAAAAATGTTTTGTTTTTGTATTTTCGTGTGATTCCTCTGCGGGATTCCAGTCCAGGTCTTGGAACCGGCCCTCGAGGGGAATGTCCGGGACTCGGGTTGGGTACCTTTTTGGCTTGGGAATTTCCAGTATGCAGAAAAAAAGTCCACAACCCTAGTCCTCCTTGCCCCCTCCCCGCCTCCTCCGCCCCTTCTCCTTGCCCACGCAATCTCTTTCGAGCGGCCGTTTGATTGTATTCTGTATTTTAGAAAATACGTCCTTAGCTTCCCCCGCCCCCATGCGCTCTAGAGTGCTGAACAGAAAGCGGACGCTATAAAGGGGGACAGGGAGAGGGGCTGGCCCCTTATTGCCACGAGGTCAGACGCCGAGTTTTAGAGAAAGAGGCTGCTTAACTGCTGCTGCTTATCATGTAACCTCAAAAGGAAACTGATCATCTTTCTCATGCTCTCACGTACTTGGGTTTATTATCGCTGATTACAGCTGGAAACAATTGATTTGCCTTTACGTATTTCTATGACTTGGCTCTTCAAACACTAAGGTATATTTTTATTATTTGATATTTAGTATGAAAAAATATCTTAAATGCTAAGCTCCGCCCCCCATATTCAGATTCTTTCCTTTGAAATCACTTTCTGATCATACTTGTTTGGGGGCAAAATATTGGGCAGTTTTTTTGGGGAAATAATCTGGGATATTTCTCTAGCTTGGTAATAGCCGTGAGTCGCATCTGTTTGCTGCCTTGAAGGGTCAGGAAGAACTAAGATGTTGATGGAGAAGGTGGAGAGGATGCCTGATGGAAATACCATAAATCTGATACAATAATTTATCTTTAGTCTGTGATGTAGAACTGTTATACCCCAAGCCAGAAATCTGCTGGGTTTGAGTGTGGATTTAGAGGTATAGTTTCTCACTCATTTAATGCCTTCATTAATTCTTATGTTACCCCTGTAAAATTAAAGACAAGTATTAGAAAACAATTTTATGAGTGAGGGAAACCCTGAAATTTGATGACTTGGGTGGACCCCCAGATTTATGACAATTTCTATAAAGTATTTGAAGGAATTCTTTGTGAATAAAAATACATTTCTAGGTAGGGTGCATTAGAGATTCTCTTCACAAGGATTAGTAGATTTGTAAACTGGCTGTCAAGGGGTGGGTGTGTCCTAAAGAGGGTGAAATTTACTATGTACATTTTAAGCACTTGGTGCCTATATATTCTACCACTTTAAATCTGCCATCTAAAGAAATACATTATCTGGGCAGGTGAAATATTTTTTTGCCTTAGATAGTAGGTTGTTTAGACAGTAAAAGGAGAGAAACATTTGCAAGGCTTATTCATTACCCTCAGTAATCTCTGATAGAGGAGCGGATCAATGAAGCAGATCATCTAAACTTGAAGAGAATCCTGAAGTCTTTTTATCTGGCTTCAGGATACAGTGTATGATCCCCATTTTGCTTACATTAAAGATACAGTTGGGCAGGGTACAGGGTGAAGAGCCCTGGGGCCACAGAAGTGTCAGTCTGGGATGAGTAGCACAAGAAATCAGTGCATAACACCTGTAATGTTAAATGTTTCCCGGCATCCTTTCTAGCATGGAGGTGGTGACCATGGTCAGCATAATTTAGTTGCCCAGATGCAGACTTTTCCTTACTGAGGAAAGGATGCAAACCTTTCTCCTGCTCCTTTATCCTGGAAGAAGTCCTGCTCTCAGAAAGTCAAAGAAACCCTCTCAGAAATTAAAGAGCCGCTAATGAGAGAATGAACTCTTCCCGAGAAAACTATTTCCCTTTGGCTTATAGCTGACTGATCTGGTGGCTTCTTGATTTCTTCCCCCCAGGTTAACAGGAAGATCAGGAGGCTGAACTTGGCCTGATGCTGAACGCCTGAGGGTGAGAAAGGCAGATAATTCTAACCCAGTGGGGTATAGATGTTACCTTGACCTTGGCTGATGTAGTCAAAATGGGCAGTGGGATGTTTTCTAAAATTTCTAAGATTCTTGGATCTCTTAAATCAATTTTTGAGGTTGCCTCAAAGTTACTGTGAATTTTACTTATAGGCATTGTACTGTGATTTCTTGTGAACTAAGATATTTTGGTGGTTTAGTATGCTTTTAACCAATTTTAATTTCCACTGTTTTCTGAGAGGAGAACGCATGAATACGTCTGCGGGGGGAATTCAGCTCTCTGCTGACTGGCAGTTTCAGAGTTATGTAATCTTTAACAGGTTCCCAGAGCATCACGCCCCCTATGGTTTTGGTGAAGCCTCTCATTAAAGCTAGCATTATGTGGTTTCTGATTAAAGCACTTCCTGTTCCTTTAATTTGGGACTGTGAGGTAAAACACTTTCCTTCCAAATTTAGTAGATGAACATATTTTACTGTTCCTTTGGGGGAGTTAGCAGTAGTGAATTAACATTTATTAAACACTTCTTTTGGGAGTTGACCAGCAAGATCTCATTTAACCTTCATAGTGGCATCCGAGGTAGACATAATAAGGCTACTTTTATAGGTGAGGAAATGGAGGCTCAGAGGGATTGAACAATTGGTTCAAGATCCCCTAGGTGGTAAGGGGCAGGGGTTGGAGTTGAATCTGAAGGGGTCGTCTCTGTAGCTAGTTCCCTTGCCACCAGACCACTGGGATATTAGCAGAGTACTATGAGGAGAGGTCCGCCTCTTTCAAGGGCTCTGATTTCCCCAGAGTCCTTCCTTTTCTCTTGCTCATACCTGGCTACCCCCTACTTCCTGTTCAGATTCAACTGATAAAGTTTTAATTGATTACCACATAAGCCTTCATATTTTAAGAAGACCATAGGAACATCTTTCCTACCTACAAGAGTAAAGCAGTCTAGTGGAACTGATGAGAGTGGCTGAGCTAGTGGGTTCAAGGAGGCATTTTTGGACACAATGCTTGGGATTATAAAGAAAGGGGATCCCACCCTTCGTTACCCTTGCTCCTCACAGGACATTTCCTTCTGTGGTAGAAAGCCAGGGCTTGAAAGAGCACTGCTAGTCAAAACTGGTGAAGGGCCCACTGCTACTGCTTCTGAAGAGGAACTGTGGGCCCCTCACCCATTCACCTGCTCTCTACCGTCCCTGCTAATGCAGAGTGAGTTAAGTACCTGAATTACCTTATTTCAGAGGTAGCCCCCAGGATAGAAATTTGCATGTTTTGTACCTGTTGATTCTTTAACAATTTCATATGATCTTTTTCTAGTTTGTATTTCCTATAGGCTCTATAGTATGAGTGGAATAATTAATCTACTTGGTTAAAAAATAGAATGCTCTGATGAGCTAAGGAAGAATTTTGAGAGTTGTCTTTTAAAGCAGTTCTTCTCAAACTCTAATATGTATGAGAATTATCTGGAGATCTTGTTGAAGTACAGATTCTGTGTCAGTAGGCCTAAGGCAGAGCTTAACATTTTGCATATTTCATAAGTTCTCATGTGATAATAGGCTGGCCCAAGGTCCATACTTGGAGTCGCAAAATTTTAAGGCTCCTTAAATTCTAGGTAATAAGAGCAGTTATGGAGTTTTTCTTTAAAATCTGTATATGTCATTTCTACATGTATCATGTAGAAAAGTAAATTTTGCCATAGTTATGTTAAACAACAAGGGTAATGCTACATTATTTACATGATACCAAATATCTGAATTAAACTTTTCAAAATCTTGTCAGTCACCTGAATGTTTTATCTATACAGTCACAACTTCCAGATGTTTGAAGACACTGAGAACAAATTTCTCACCTTTCATTCAGAAGTTTAGTACCGTGCAGAAACTTTTGATATTGACATAAGACTTTTCGACACATTTTAGTGTTGGTTAGTATGTGTGTGTCCCTAGTCCTGTGATTATTTCAGTCAAATTTGCTATTTGTCATGGGACCCATTTTTTAGAGTGGCTAATGCAGTAAATCATGCCTTCTTGAAAAGGGTGATATTATCCCCAAGAGGGCAAAATTGGTTCTTGGGGGAGGAAAATATCTTAAATATTATAGTAGTTTGTGGCCTTGTAAAGGACTGTAATAGTACATAAACAGATACGGAGTTTATCTGTGGTTTTAAACTTTCATTGGGGACATTTAGGGAAGAAATGTCTGAGAAGTCTCCTTATGCAGTGTGATAATGAAAACAAGGTTGGACACACAACTGTAAATGCTTACTCAGTTGAGATCAAAGAGATTTTTTTTCCTGGCTTGTTCTCTCTTTGTGTCTTGCTTTGTGTCTGCATCATTGCTCCAGTTTTTTAAAGTATCTGCTTCCAGAAGAGGGATGATTTCTGATGTTTTTTCCCCCCAGATTTCTTTATTTCAGGAGTATTTTCTTCTATTATACCCTCAAGTGTTTTTAATATTCTAATTGAAATATTTAATATTTAATTGTGATAAAATATATGGGACATAAAATTTACCATCTTAACTATTTTTCAGTGTAGAGTACGGGGGCATTAAGTACATTAGCATTGTTGTACAACCATTACTACTGTTCATCTTCAGAAATTTTTCATCTTCTCAAACTGAAAATCCACATCTACTGAATATAACTCTTGGTCTCCCCCCCGCCCCCCGCCCAGACCTTGGCAGCCACCATTCTACTTTCTGTCTCTATGAACGTGAGGATTCTACGTGCTTCATGTAGGTGGAATCATACAGTATTTGTCCTTTTGTGACTGACTTATTTTACTTAGCATAACGTCCTCAAAGTTTATCCATGTTATAACATGTGTCAAAAATTCCTTCTTTTATAAGGCTGAATAATATTGCATTATATGTATATACTCCATTTTGTTTGTCCATTCATCCCTCAGTGGCCAGTTGGCTTGCTTCTCCCTTCTGGCTCTTGTGAACAGTGTTGCTGTGAACATGGGTAAATAAGAATCTGTTTGAGTTCCTACTTCCAGTTCTTTTGGGTGACACCTAGAAGTGGAATTGCTAGATTATACGGTAATTCTGTGTTTAATATTTGGAGGACCTGCTATACCATTTTCTATAGCCCCATGATGATTGCTTTACCTCATTCTGTGCTGCTTGCTGGAGTGCAGAGAGAAAATGTTTGTACCATGAATATATGTCAGAAAATGATAGGAAATTCAGAAAAAAAATAATCTGCAGAATGATGCAGAACTATTAAATCAGCCTCACCCTTGCCTGTCCACACATTACAGTGTACACACATACAAACAAATGCATGGCTGGGAATAACTCCCATGAGAATCACTGAGGTAATGCACTTAGATTCCATATGGGTCAGATCCTTTTGAAAATGTGTGCCCCTTGCTATGGATTCCCACATTTAAAAGAAACTTAAAGAGGCTTGTGGGACATTCAAGGATAGAATTGCCAAGGTGATCCACAGATGCGAAAGAAGATGAACTGAACCGAAAACACCTTGAGGATGGGAATTGTGTGACTTCAGATTTTTACTCTCCTCTTCCTCTTGTCCACCTCCTCTCTCCCTTTTGTGGTGTAAGCACATGGTCACTCCATGAGTTTTGGTTGAACACAGAATAGGGGAAAAAATGGAAATCGCCCAGAATGGAAAAAAAAGTGAATTTTAAATTATTTTCTAATCTGTGAAAAACTATTTTGAAGACCATAAGAAGCTTCTATTTCATACCTTTGCAAAGGGTAAAGGAGGTAGGTTTAATTAGGGAAGACAAGGGTTGGAGGAAACCATAAATGATCACTGGGCAAGACTGCTGAATTTACCCTTGGCCTCTCTAGTAACATGTAACATGGCAGATGGACTAGAACTATCTGATGGTGGCAGACACTGATATGTCATGGACCTTCCCAGGCCCGCTACCCTTTGGCGATGCTTCAGACCTTTTAAACGGGCAATGAAAACAGTTTAGTTTATCTATGGCATTGAACACCATCCAGCATTAAGATAAGAAAGGGTCCTTCAACACAACACTAATGTCAAACCCAGGGATGGTGCCAGATTTCAGCCAGACAAAGTGTAGCAAATAGGAAGAGAAATGTATGGTGATAATAACATTGAAGGACATCTCCCTCCATCTTATACCTCACTTATGTTTGTCAATTATCCAGATTTCATGGTTCTTCATTTTGGGAGGCCTCTTTTAAAATGCAAATAGCCTTTGGGAAAGATTTCTGTTTATGTCTCAGTGTGAATTAATTCTGAAATGACTTGAAATTTTACTGGAAGAGGAGGGCACGGAGACTGCTCTGATCAGACTGAGGATACGGGGCGAGAGGCAGTGGTAGGAGCAGCACAGCGAGTAGAATGTGGAGGTTAAAAGCAAACTTGATTCCTCCGTACTCTCCTTCACCTGGCTTCCATATTTCTGTTCATGGGGCTACCACTCTATCAGTCTTGCAGGTATTGGAGTTACTTCGGACTCTCTCCTCTCTTTCTGTGTTCAGTCTGTTGCCAATCCCATAGAGCATATATCTGAAATATTTCTCTCAACAAATCCCCACTTTCTATTCCCATAGCTACCACTCTCCTTCCATCCTTCAGGACCAGTCACTACTGTGGACTGCCTGTCCCGATCACCTACATTCAACTGCTGCTTTGTCCTTCCTACAGTATGGCTTTGGGCATGCTTTTTCCAGTTCAAAAGTCCTGAATGGGTCCCCATGATTTATGACATGAACTCCAACATTTTCAGTGGCATCAAGACTCTATAGTCAAGGGACGCCTGGGTGGCTCAGTTGGTTAAGCGGCTGCCTTTGGCTCAGGTCATGATCCCAGCGTCCTGGGATTGAGTCCCACATGTGGTCCTTGCTCGGCAGGAAGCCTGCTTCTCCCTCTGCCTCTGCCTGCCACTCTGTCTGCCTGTGCTCGCTCTCTTGTGCTCTCTCTGACAAATAAATAAATAAAATCTTAAAAAAAAAAAAAAAGAGACTCTATAGTCAAATCCAAACCTGACTCCATGATTCTTTTCTATATTCTCTTCAAGTTTGGCTGGTGGTCCAAAGAGGCCAGAATGCATAACAAGCAAGTATTTTTTTAAAAAAGATTTTATTTGACAGGCAGAGTTCACAAGTAGGCAGAGAGGCAGGCAGAGTGAGGGGGGGGAAGCAGGCTCCCTGCTGAGCAGAGAGCCCGATAGGGGGCTCGATCCCAGGACCCTGGAATCATGACCTGAGCTGAAGGCAGAGGCTTTAACCCACTGAGCCACCCAGGCGCCCCTTAACAAGCAAGTATTAATGGAGCCTTGAAAAATGGATAGTGATAACTATCATTGTTGAATGTATACTGTGTGCTGGGAGTGGTGCTACGCATATCAGGTACACTACCTCACTTAACCTACGTACTGACTGAACGCAGTGAATGTTTCCATTTTATGGATGAGAAAATGGAGTCTTAGAGAAGTTGATTAAACCTACATGATTGTTAAGTGAATAGAGCTGGGATTTGAACCCAGGTTTGCTTGACTTCAAAATCCCATGCTTTTAAGCAGGAGATGAAGAAAATCGGACAGTAATTCTAGCTTGGATGAAAGTTAGGGACAAGAGGGGCATCCCTGGGCTGCTCAGTCGGTTAATTGTCCAACTTTTGATTTCGGCTCAGGTCATGATCTCAGGGTTGTGAGATTGAGCCCTCTGTGCCCCTGCCCCCCTACCCCACCCCACCCCCACCCAAAAAGTTAGGGACAAGAATTAGTGTGCTGTTTTCCAGGATCACTTATGACTGCATGTTGAGTAGTAAATGGGAGTAAGATGGGCTAGTACATTAGTTTGTTAGGGCTGCCATAGCACAATCCCACAGATACATATAAACTGGGACATTAGTATCTAAATCAAATTGCTAAGCTCATACAAGATAATGTACAATATATGTATATTGTTTGACACATCCTAGACACTTAATATGTTTTAGTTCCTTTTCTGCTCCCATAATCATTATGACCACTGAGAAAATCTCCACCTATTCATGTGTGTATGGTTGGGAGGACCAGGGAGGCTAGATTACCTATTGGACAAAAACCTGTCTAGTTATAACTTGTGTCTCTATAGCATTTTCCCTCCAGCGCCTTTTCACATTTATGCAGACTGGTTAGGAAGGAGCCCAGTGTATTTAAAAAAAAAAGTCATAATTGTATGGGGCACCTGGCTGGCTCAGCTGGGAGGACATGAGACTCGATTTTGGGATTGTGAGTTCGAGCCCCACATTGGGTATAGAGATTATTTAAAAATAAGTAAACTTAAAGAATCATAATAGTAGAATTTGTCAGAAAACTATTACTGTAATAAACAACTACTAAAGATGCACTAAATTGGCCATGAGGTTCTCCTGTTAACATCTTTCATTTTTCTCTATTTCTAACAAGCGTGCTCAAATTTTATCTCTTAATCTCATTCTGGATTTTACAGACTTTTCCTCTTGCCCTGAAGAGTGCCCTCTTCCCATCAGCCTGTACTTTCCTTTACAGTTTAAAAGTTCCATAAAATTCTAGCAAACAGGGGAACCTGGGTGGCTCAGTTGTTAAGCATCTGCCTTTGGCTCAGGTTCTGATCCCAGGGTCTTGGGATCGAGTCCTGCGTCGGGCTCCCTGCTCAGTGGGAAGCCTGCTTCTCCCTCTCCCACTCCTCCTGCTTGTGTTCCCTCTCTCACTGTGTTTCTCTCTGTCAAATAAATAAATAAAATCTTAAAAAATTCTAGTAAACAGGGTCTGGGAGACCAAAACAAAACAAACAAACAAACAATCCTGCAATAAAGGGGAGAGGATAGGTAGAAACCAATCATCTTTTAGTTTCATGTGTTCTGTTCACTTTAACTCTCAGAATACCTGACCAGTGATACTCAACCATTTACTTTCCTAGCACACCTAAGAGATATGGTATGCTCCCATCAGTAAGGTACTCTCTGGCCACTACTATCTTCAAACTGGGGTCATGTGGTTCTTGAAAACGCTTCCTCGGTGTTTCTGAAGAGTCCTGTAAGGAGTTCCCCATCTGTTTGAGAACTATTGCTTTAAATACCCCATAATTCTAGTGCCATTTGTACCACTCATATTACCGGAAAAAGAGAGGCTAGATTTAACAACAATCTTCACCTGTATGAAATACAAATGATTCAGATTTTTCATTCCTTACAATTCCTTAGAGAAAAGAAGGAGGGTGGACTTGGTTTAAATGCCTATACTACCCAGAGCTGTATTTCATGAGACACCATAGCACAAGTAGTCATCCTGGTGAAAATAATAAAGAAAAGTGATAAATGTATGTTTGTGTGGACTGTTGGTGCCCACATAGGTATAAGGACACAGGAGTCTTTAAGTACAGGTATGATGAGTAAAAGGAAGAGAGACTGATAGAAACCAATGACACCACAAATAACCTGCCATGAAAATTAAAGAAGAAAAAAAAGTAGGTGTAACAGATTATCTGATAAGAGCAACCAGATTGCTGAAATGCCTGGATTTTTAAAGAAAGTCACATTTACTTTCTCATAAATAAATACTGTTGCAGAGAAGGGATTAGGTGCACTTGACTTGGGGAAAGTACAACTCAAGGGAAAACACAAATGAAACAAAACTAACTTTTTAGGTTGAATATTTCAGGATTCTCAAATATATGTGTCTATGTATTCATTTATCCAAAGGTATTTGTTAAAGAACAAAATTTTATTTTAAGAAGAGGTAAAAAGACAATATTCAGCAATCTATTATCAAATTAAATTCTGTTGATCATAAAATTAATCTAATTATAGGTTAACTAAAAGTAAATATTTATTGAGCACCTACAATAATCTGGGCATTCTTCTAGAGTACGAACAAAAAGACAGTTTATGCCCTCATGGAGCTTATGTTCTCCTGGGAAAAGACAGACAAAACCAAATAGCTATAGAAATCCGATGCCAGGTGGTAATAATGTGCTATGAAGACAAACCAAGCAAGGCAAAGGGAGAGAGCCAGAGGTGCTACTTTAGCTAGAGAGGTCTTAGAAAACCCAAAGCTGGCAGAAAGGCAGTTTGAGAACTGAGAGTTTTTGTCTTCTGTATTTTTTGAACTCTAAGCAAGCTCCCCCACTCCCGTAGATTCAACTCTGACTTGTATAGAGTCCAGTTTCCTATCTCCTGCTCTGACCTTTCCTCTGAGGTCTAATTCCGTGTTGCCAAGTGTATAATCAAGAGGTCTAAAACCAAACTTGCCATATTCTCCCTTTGCTCCTCCACCGCAACTAAAAGATTATCTTCATTTTTTTTTCTAGAAATCTCTAGAAGACTTTAAGATTTGACTCTTTCAGCACCTTTATTCCACTATAGAAAAGACCTGGTAGTTTCTTGTCCACAATGCTTCCATTTACCCCACAGGTGCTCATTCTCATTACTGTCACATTTAAGAACAGCTGGAGGGGTGCCTGGGTGGCACAGTCAGTTTGGCGTCTGACTCTTGGTTTCGGCTTGTTAGCTCAGGTCCTGATCTCAGGGTTGTGAGACTGAACCCTTCATTTGGCTCCACGCTCAGCATGGAGTCTGCTTGAGATTCCCTCTCTCTCTCCCTCTCCCTCTGCTCCGCCCCCCCCTCATGCTCTCTCTCTCTCAAATAAATAAATAAATCAAAAAAAAAAAAGCAGCTGGAAGTTTGTTAGGAAAGCTGTGATATCGATGTTTTTCCCTGTTCAACCACAATCAGACCCCATGACCTCCCATATCATAACTAAAATCCTATGCCTGGTTTTCAGAACCTATAAAATCCAGCTATATCAAACCTATTTGTTATGGACTGAATTGTGGCTCCCCTCCCATTAATATGTTGAAACCCTAACTGCCAGTATCTCAGAATGTAACTGTATTTGGATATGGGGCTTTTATAGAGGTAATTAAGTTAAAATGAGACCATGAGGATGTACTCTAAACCAATCTGACTGGTGTCCCTATTAGGAGAGGAAGAGACACCAGGGATGAGTATCTACAGAAAAGGCCATATGTGGGGGCACCTGGGTCACTCAGTTGGTTAAGCATCTGCCTTTGGCTCAGGTCATGATCTCAGGGTCTGGGGATCAAGGACAGCATCAGTATTCTGGCTCAGCAGACAGTCTGTTTCTCCCTCTCCTGCTGCTCCCCCCGCTTGTGCTCTCTCTTTGTCAGATAAATAAATAAAATCTTAAAAAAAAAAAAAAGAAAGAAAAGAAAAAAGAAAAGGCCATACGCGGTTCTGGTGAGAAAGGTTTCAGGAGACACCAACCCTGCTGCCACTTTAATCTTGGACTTGCAGCCTCCAGGACCTTGAGAAAATAAAACTTCGTTGTTTAAGCCTCCCAGTCAGTTAACCGAAGCTCAGAGATTAAGTGACAATATTGCACAGCTGGTAAGTGCCAGAGCTGAGTCTGCAGGTTTCAAAGTCATGACATTACAATGCCTCTAAGAACTGTTGCTTAAAGTGGGGTTTGGCAGACTTTTTCTGTAATTTGCCCAATAGTAAATATTTTAGATTTTATGGACTAAGAGATAAAAGGCAAGATATTATGTGGGCACCTATATAACTTTTAAAATGTAGCTATTTAAAAATGCCCCATTCAATAAAATGGGTACTAAGTAACAGGTGTTTGGTTGGCTGCTTATAAGGGATACATGGACTGGGAGTTTGTGGTGGGATAGAGGAAACTGACTCGTAAATGGGTAATTTCAATTTGGGAGTTCTGATGGAAGTCTTTTTGGGAACACAGAATAGGGGCCGTTAAGCCAGACTGAGGGTGAGAGTGAGGCTGGGGAGGAGGAGTGTCAGGGAAGGCTCCAGGGGTGGGGTATGGGAGGTGAGGAAGGGGAAAACACATCACATAGAAGGAAAAGCAGAAGTGAAGTCTCAGAGCTGTGGGAAACTCTGTTGAGTTTGCTATTATTGCAGCTAATGAGGAAGGTGAATCTTGTGAGGAAGGCAGGGCTTGGACATTTGCCATTTTAAGAAAACTGAACTTGAAGCTCAAGATGGATGGCTTCAATGGATCCGTTGAAGGATCCATAAATAGGGTAGGGGAGTTCTTTGATTTAGTCACAGCTAGGGCTTGCTCATGGCAGTCTGGGGGTAGATTTTAAGTGGGCAAGGTTGATGGGTAATCGTTTGGCTCAGGTGATAGATGAACAGCTATCTTGGACAGTTTAAATAGAAATGGAGAGGAGAGGAAGGTTCCAGAACCAGGTGTTCAACAATTATTAATACAATCTGGAACTTTACTTTGAATCATAATGATACTGCCTACATTCTATCAATAAATTAAAAAAAATATCTTTACTTATGTACTTTAAAAACTGAATTTCCTAAACCAGAAAAAAATTGATGGCTCAAATAGCTAAAGCAATCTTGAGAAAGAAGAACAAAACTGGAGGTTATCACAATCCTAGAGTTCAAGATAGACTACAAAACTATAGTAATCAAAACAGTATGGTACTGGCACAAAAACAGACACGAAGATCAATGAAATAGAATAGACAGCCCAGGAATACACTCGGACTCGGCCTATATGGTCAGTTGATCTATGACAAAGGAAGCCAGAATATGTAATGGGGAAAGACAGTCTTTCAGTAAATGGTGTGTGTTGGGAAAACTGGACAACTACATGCAAAAGAATGAAATTGGACTACTTTCTCACACCATACAAAAATCTCAAAATGGATTAAAGATCTAAATGTGAGACCTAAAACCATAAAACTCCCAAAAGAAAACATAGGTAGTAACCTCTTGGACATAGGCCATAGAAAGATTTTTATGGATATATCTCCTCAGGCAAGGGAAACAGAAACAAAAATAAATGGTTGGGACTACATTAAAATAAAAAGCTTTCACACACCAAAGAAAAGCGTCAACAAAACAAAAATGCACCCTAGAGAGTAGGAGAAGATATTTGCAAATCGTATATCCCGTAAGGAGTTAATATCCAAAATATATAAAGAAATAAAAAAATCCAATTAAAACTGAAAATACAAAAAATCCAATAAAAAATGGGCAGAGGACCTGAATAGACATTTTTTCAAAGAAGACATACAGATGACTAGGAGACATATAAAAAGATGCTCAGCATCACTGATCATCAGGGATAAGCACATGAAAACCAAAATGGGGTATCACCTCACCCCAGGCAGAATGACCAGTATCAAAAAGACAAGAAATAACAAATGTTGGTGAGGATGTGGAGAAAAGGAAACCCTCGTGCACTGTTGGTAGGAATGTAAATTAGTGCAGTCGCTGTGGAAAATAGTATGGAGATTTCCTTAAAATATTAAAAATAAGAATACCATATGATCCAGTAATTCCACTATTGGTATTTACCTAAAGAAGGTGAAAACACTAATTTAAAAAGATATAAGCACCCCTTTGTTTATTGCAGCATTATTCACAATAGCCAACAAATGGAAGCAGACCAAGTGTCCATCTGTGGATGAATGGATAAAGAAGATAGGGAGTGTGAGTGTTTGTGTGTGTGTGTGTGTGTGTAATGGAATACTACTCAGCCACAAAAAGAATGAAATCTTGCCATTTGCAATGACATGGATAGAACTAGAGGATATTATTCTAAGTGGAATAAGTTAGAAAAAGACAAATATCATATGATTTCACTTATATGTGGAATCTAAAAAACAAAACAAATGAACAAACAAAAAACCAGACTCATAAATACAGAAAACAAACTGGTGGGGGCACCTGGGTGGCTCAGTGGGTTAAAGCCTCTGCCTTCGGCTCAGGTCATGATCTCAGGGTCCTGGGATCGAGCCCCGCATCGGGCTCTCTGCTCGGCAGGGAGCCTGCTTCCCCCCTCTCTCTCTGCCTGCCTCTCTGCCTACTTGTGAGCTCTCTCTCTGTCAAATAAAAAAATAAAATCTTTAAAAAAAAAAAAAAAGAGAAAACAAACTGGTGGTTGCCAGAGAGGGAGGTGAGTTGGGCAAAATAGATAAAGGGAATTAAGAGGTACAAGCTTCCAGCTATAAAATAAGACACAGATGAAAAGTACCGCAACGAGAATACAGTAATATTAAATCACTGGGGCGCCTGGGTGGCTCAATGGGTTAAAGCCTCTGCCTTCGGCTCAGATCGTGATCCCAGGGTCCTGGGATCGAGCCCTGCATCGGGCTCTCTGCTGTATTGACAAATGTCAATACAATTGTTCCAAGGCGGGGAGCCTGCTTCCTCCTCTCTCTCTGCCTGCTTCTCTGCCTACTTGTGATCTCCGTCTGTCAAATAAATAAAAATCTTAAAAAAAATAATATTAAATCACTAATGTATGGTGACAGTGACTATGCTTATTGTGGAGAGCATTGTGTAATGTAAAGAATTGTTGGATCAGTATTGTACATCTGAAACTAATGTAACAGTGTATGTCAATTACGCTTCAGTAGTAAATGTAAAAGAGTAAAAAAAAATTTGAGCAGTATTGTTTTACATTTTTGCAAGTCTCTTGATGTCTGGTTTTAGAGAATTTAATTTTTTGTAATATATTGTTTTGGTTGGAATCTATGAAGAAAATTTAGTTTATACAGATATGTAATTGGAAAAGGAAGAAATGTTTTAATAGTCTTCAGATAATTGTGGCTGTTTTTAATATTATACCAAATGGTAGCTCATCAAAGGATAAATGCAATATGGAATCTGAAACCATAACAGTGAAATTTTTTATTCTTTTAATACATTAATATCCACTGGTCTCTCTCCCACCTGGAATGGGGTCTTTACCCATGTGTGATTTTGTAACATCCTGCAGTCTTCATTTGGAAAATACTTGGAAAATATTGAGTTATGTAAATTTTCCAAATATTCATTTCACTATATAATATTTAAAAAATCACATTTTTAAACAAATATCACCACTGACCTCATGAAAAACATTCTCAAATACTGGGAAGGTATGGGGGATCCTGGCTGGCTCAGTCAGTGGAGCATACAATCGATCTCTGGGTTGTAAATATAAGCTCGACATTGGGTGTAGAGATTCCTTAAAAAAATAAAATCTTAGGGGCGCCTGGGTGGCTCAGTGGGTTAAAGCCTCTGCCTTCGGCTCGGGTCATGATCCCAGGGTCCTGGGATCGAGCCCCGCATCGGGCTCTCTGCTCAGCGGGGAGCCTACTTCCCTCTCTCTCTCTGTCTGCCTCTCTGCCTACTTGTGATCTCTGTCAAATAAATAAATAAAATCTAAAAAAAAAAATCTTAAAGGGGCACCCGGGTGGGTCAGTCCATTAAGTGTCTACTTTCAGCTCAGGTCATGATCTCTTGTCCTGGGATGGAGTGCCAGGTCAGGCTCCCTGCTCAGTGGAGAGTTTGCTTCTTCCTCTCCCTCTGCCCCAACTCTTGTTCATGCTCTCTTTCTCAAATTAATGAAATCTTAAAAATAAACAAACAAACAAATAAATAAATAAATACTGGAAAGGTATCAAGCTCAAGGTGTCAGGCAGGAAGTTTGCAAATTAGAATTTTCATTTTATCATTGATAACAAATACTGTCAGTTGTTTCTTGACATGACAGGCTTACTTAGTTCATTAAAAAAATAAATAACTGACAAACATCCAAGTCAGAATAATCACAATTTGTCGAGTAAACTGGTTTTCTATGAAAAATCGTGACTAGTTCAACTCACAACTCAAATGGGATTGGAATAGAACAAATGGCAGTGTCTTATCGTTTAATCCACTCAATCTAATGGACCAAGTGCTTTTCCAGACAATGATCATAGAATACTAAAAATATGTATATTTCAAGGGTCAATGTTTAATAAAATTAATAACTGTTGCTGTTTCCTCTAGGGTTTTCTTAAGTGACACTGTCTTTTTTTTTTTTTTTTTCCCCTTTTCTTTTCTGCTAGTGGGTGGTGGGGATGAATCCAATGACTGCAATTTCATTTTGTTGGCACGGACCTGATTTGTTGTAAGGCTTCACGGTTTACCCACCACTGCTTTTGTACCATCAGTGCAAATGTCAATACAATTGTTCCAGGGTAGTAGATGAGATTCAAGAAGATTACTGTACGTTTTGAATGTCTCAAAACCTCTTATGTTTGTTTTCAAGCATTCATTTAAGAGATCTTTGGTGATTAGCCAGTGCGAATACCTGATGAATACAACTAAAATAATCAAGTCCCGGTAGTCTATAGATCTATCCGTTCCTAAGACAACAGTGCAGTACTGCCGACAAGATCAGCTTTCATGTTTGCAGTCACATCTTAATTTGTGAGTTGGTATATTTTTGGAAAGGGCAGGGCCATTATTTCTTTTGCTATTTTTTTTCATCTAGAAGGCATTCATCAAAATAAATTCTCCCAGGCTTTGTTAATCTCTAGCCTATGATGTTCACTTCTTTAGCCAATGCAGTAGAGTAACTTAACCCAGAAGACTAT
Source organism: Mellivora capensis (assembly GCA_004024625.1). Classification (NCBI taxonomy): domain Eukaryota; kingdom Metazoa; phylum Chordata; class Mammalia; order Carnivora; family Mustelidae; genus Mellivora; species Mellivora capensis. The sequence goes on along the minus strand of PISX010001976.1, from coordinate 91,662 downwards.
TTTACTGGCTTTTTCATCTCCAGTTTGAAAGGCTGCACCAAATAATTTCTGGCTTTTGAAAATGTTATTACATGTACATTAAAACAATGAGTACCTTTATTTGAAACTTTGAATGACCTCAAAATGGTGTTACAACTTAACTGGCACCATACTATTCAGAAATGTTCTAACGTAGAAGATACGATAAAGTAAATTGTTAACATCTATATAGCCAAGGGAAAGGTAGCCATCATCATATTTTTACTTCTTATTTATGGTTTTTTTCAGTTGCTTTGGAGCAGATTTCTCTTTCCACGAATCCAGGATCTCACCGATATGTCATTTTCATCTTTTTTCATATCTTTATATGTAGATGGAGTAGCTGAGCCTTGAGGAAATGAGTCTTCTGGTCTCCATTTAAAGCAAGAGGTCAGGCTCTAGAGTCAGACAGATGAGGATTTTAATCTCTTTACCCAATGATGAGCAGTGTGACCTTGGGGAAATTCGTAAGGCTTCATTTTTTTTTTTTTTTAAGATTTTATTTATGTATTTGACAGACTGAGATCACAAGTAGGCAGAGAGGCAGGCAGAGGGAGGGAGTGGGGGAAGCAGGCTCCCTGCTTAGCAGGGATCGATGCGGGGCTCGATCCCAGGACCCTGGTACCATGACCCGAGCTGAGGGCAGAGGCCCCAACCCACTAAGCCACCCAGGCACCCCAAGCCTTCATTTTTTAAATATAGTTTCTGTATTTAGGAATCTGGAAGTGGCTTTGGGGGAATTCTGGCTCAAGGTTGTTCCTAAGACTACAGTCAAAATGTTGGTCAGTGCAGACATCTGAAAGCCTGACATGGTAGAGGGTCTGCTTTCAGAATGGCTCTCTCACATAGCTGTCCAGTTGGTGCTGGCTGTTGGCCTTAGTGGACTTTTCCAGAGAGTCCTTATATCATGGAAGCTCTGTCTCTGAGAGTGCATTGTTCTATCATATTTGATTAGAACAATGGTAGTGTCTTATCATTCAACCTCATAGACCAAATTGAGTTTATATTTCAATGTGTGAATGAAACAAAGTATATTTAGTTTTGCTTTTTGTAGTGATGTTAAGAAACAAGGATTCTTGACTGTATGTGCACGGGCTTCTGGGCATTGGGGTTTGTGGTCTTCTCAAACAGTATGATTGCTTTGACATTTCATAGAAAATGTTGAATGTTTATTCTGAAACATTAGTCTTTCACTAACCATATTCATTTATGAGTTCTCTAGAGGCTATGCTTTTGAGTTTGGATTTTTATATACCAAGTAAAACCAGGAATAATTTTGGGGGGAGAATTAATTTTGTAAAAAATATTTGTGCATGAATTTGAAGAGACATGTAAGGCCTTTACTATACATAAAATGTTAGTGGGGAAAAAAATACCTCAATAGACTTTATTGAGAAAACCCAACATCTCATTTGGAGCATCCTTTAAGTGATTTTGGTTCCTGAAGAACTGCAATTACTGGAGTCTTGTATTTCCTGCAGAGATAAAGGAGTTGTTTCCTTTTTATTTTTAAAAAGTTACTGAAATCCAAAAACTGAGAGAAGGGAAAGACAGCAAGAAGTTTGGGGGCAACACAATACTAGTGTGAAAGAAGTAAATATTTAGTTTGGAACTGCCAGCAGGGTCTTTTAATACTGAGTAATAATTCAAGCTCATTGTCTTCCTGTCTCCCTCCTTCCCTCCTGGAACCCTAACATTTTGCTTCTGCTGATTTACTTGTGATCTGAAGCTGGCATCCCAATCATCTGACCCCCAATCACATCCTGACAGGGGAACCTCTCATTACTGCCCACATCCAACATGTCTAGACCTGTGGATTGTCTTAGCAATGCTGTCCAGCCCCTTCTTTCCATTTACTTTCCTCTTCCTCGTTGCCTCTGTGCCAGGGTCAGGTCAGTTCTCTCCTGGACTATTGCAGTGATTCCTAATGGCCTCTGGGCTCCTCCGTCACCCCATCTAAGCTGCTTGCAGGTTAATTTTGCCTGCCTCAAATTCTTTCATGTTCACTCAGTGTTTATTAAGGACCCACCATCGCGGCCTGCCACTGGAGGTGCTCCACCCAAAGGCACAAAGTTACTTATTACATTTATGTTATAGTTTTTCCTTTGACTATCCTAGAAGTAAGCTTTTATATGACTCTTCCTAATATTTTTGCCCACGCTGTTCCTTCTTCCCGTTAATGCTTTTGGTTGAAGTCCCACCCCATTCTTTAGGGAATGCCACCTCCTTTGCAAAGATTTTCCTCATGACCTCTTTCCTCCACCTCCTTTTTTGTCTTTCTTTTTAGGACACTGGTTGGACTTTGTATCCCTCATCATGTTTAATCATAATTGGTTTCTTTTAATATAGCATGTGTGTGCTTACCTTATCATTTCTACAAGATTATAGTGTACTTGAAAGGAGGAATATAATCTTTCATCTTTTTCTCCTGCAAACTCCTAGCCATGGTTTTAACAAGATTTAGGACTTCAATAAAGAATTGTGTAAATCCATTAAAAAGTACTTAAGAGGTGTCTCAGTCCTTTGGGTGTCTGCCTTTGGCTGGGATCCCTGGATAGAGCCTGGAGCCCCGCTGCGGGGAGTCTGCCTCTCCCTCTCTTCCTTCCCCCACTTGTGCTCCCTCTCCTTTGCTCACTCAAATAAATAAAATCTTTAAAAAAGTACTTAAAGATCGAAATTCCTGTTTATCAGATAAAATGTAAAATTATGCAGAAAGAAAAAAAATTATGTATATGAGTGCAGGCATTTACATGTATGTAGAGTCATTATTTTGCTACATGGCTTTGTTCAACTGCTTAACTATACAGGGGTGTAGGGCACTGTTGTTTTTTTTTTTTTTTCATTCCCGGACTGTGCCATAAAATATTTAGTTGTCAGATTATAATTTGAGGACAGAAAAATGGCTTCAACATCTTTCTCAGTTTGGGTCCCTGCCGAAAGGTACGTTGGCAAACGCTAGGTTAAGAGGACTAAGCCGCTCTGAGGCTCTGGAGAAGACAGGCCCTTAGGAACTTTCCAGAGACGCCTTAAATGGAGCTGGCGGGAAGCTCGCCCCGCCCGGGCGGGCGGAGGAGTGCGGAATGCGCAGCTTCCAGGACTTCCCACAGCCCGGGAACTAGGCCGACCTGTTCCCACCGCCGCCTGCCCGCCTCCTCGTCTCCCTCCGCAGGCCCAGAGCCCCACGCCGCGCGCCTTCTGCCCCCGCGCCTGGCTCGGCTTCTCCCGGCGGCCGGCCGGGTCGGGGGTAGCGGTGCGGGAGGCGGGAGGCGGGAGGCGGGAGGCGGGAGGCCGCACTCGGCCGGGGTTTCCAGGTGAAGGAGGGAGACAACCGGCCCGTCGGGGCGGAGCCGGGCGGGCGGGGCGAGGGCGGAGGGCACATTGCCTCATCCTGTACATTTTACTGGAAACGGGACGCATCCGGAGGAGGGGCGGGGAGGCGGCCCCGACGCTGCCAATGGCCCAGCCCGGCTCGGGGAGGCAGGCGAGGCGGCGGTCCCTTCTCTCCGCCCCCGGAGGCCGGTTAAATAGCCGGGCAGCCCCGGGCCGCGCCCGTGCCCGCGCCGTCCTTCCGCCGCTCGGTTCTTGAGTCCGCCAGAGCCATAGCAGGGAGTCAGTCGCGCGCAGCGAGCCGGTGGCGCAGGAGTCTTGGTCCCCGAGCGCCCAGCCCGGGAGCATGATCGTGGACAAGCTGCTGGACGACAGCCGCGGCGGAGAGGGGTTGCTGGACACGGCGGGCGACGGTGGCCTCATGACCAGCCCGCTGAACCTGGCCTATTTCTACGGCGCGTCGCCGCCGGCCGCGGCCCCGGGCGCCTGCGACGCCATCTGCTCGTCGTCGGGGCCCTCGGCTCCCGGCTCGCCCGGCTCCGACTCCTCCGACTTCTCCTCCGCCTCGTCCGTGTCCTCCTGCGGGGCTGTGGAGTCCCGGCCGAGAGGAGGCGCGCGTGCGGAGCGACTGCAAGGTACTCCCCGGCCGGGGCGGGGGCAGTCCCAGCACCCCCGGCACCCGTGTCTCCCCGGTCTCTTGGCGGCCCACGCGCTGGGAGGGGAAGGTCCGCGCCGCCTAGGTGCGAGGGACCTCGACCAGACCTTAGGTCTCCTCTGCGACTTCCTTAGCGGCAGTGTATCATCACAGTAGCCATCATTTATTAGGCGGTTACTAGATGACTTGTTCTGTGCCAGGCGTTTGATATAATTCGATGCCCTTTGACCATCTGTACAATCCGGGCGCCATCCAGTTGGCCTGCTAGCTCAAAGGGCCTCTGAGAGCAGAGCTCTGACTTCTGGCGGTCCTTTATTAAGCCATAATTCTTTAAAAAAAAAAAAAGTGCTTTATTAAGCCATAATTCATGTACGTGTGGCGAGTTTTTGGTTCTGATGTAGGTTTAACTTTTTCTTGTGGTCACCAATGAGGTTGGAGTATTGTGTTTAAGGTCCTAAGTATTTGTGGAAATTTTAAGTAAAAGGACTTTATGTTAGAGGAAAGAAATGGATATTAAGATGTAAGATGAAACTGGACTGAAAACCAGCTCAGTTTATGCCTTTAGTTTGTGATGTTTTTGAGTTTCAGGAAGTCTACCTCAAATTTCTGGTCTTGTTTTTAATCTATGAGCTTTAGAATGGTTAAACCAAATCTTAAAGAAAGGCATAATGTTTTCTTCTGTTATGAATTGGTTAGTTTCTTTTCTTAATAAGGCCAGTTGCATAACTCGAGGCAAAACAGGATGGCGCTGTGGGTAGACTAAAGAACCTCTAGATAATCTCACATATGGGAAAGTCTAATCAGCATGGTTTTAAAGAACATTCTCGTTTAGGTGTTCCCTCCTGTCAGCCACTTCTGTTTCAGTTGTCTTTTATTTTAAACAATGATTTTTCATTTTCACTGAAAAAGTGAATTTTATAAGGTGTTCCCTGTATGTTAAATGTGTAGCAGATGCAAAAACGTGTGTGTGTGTATTAGAACCTTTTCTCTCACATTTGGTCTTCGTCTGGCTGAAACTATTTTGCTAGTTCTTTGGTTTACCACATAGACATAGGGGATTTCTGAAACTGAATTTTTCTCCCTGTGACGTTGAATTAATTGCTGTCAATCCAGAGAAATGCTATATTAGATTCTGGCAAGATTTTCCTCAATTTAAACTGGTCGTTTAATTTGCTCTGTCATAGAACTGTTTCCTTTCGTGTGCTTATGGTATATCTCTATCTCTATATACTCAAATTAGGCATTGTTTCTTGTCCCATCATACTTTTTTTCCACTCCCAGCTGAGTGGCTCAATTATTCATTTCCTGACTTTCTGCGTGTTTACTTTGTATTCGGCTCATCCCAAGAGGTTGTGACATAGTAGTGGTCAGAAGTGGAATGCTGTAATCATAGACGACATTTTATTTTATTTATTTTTATTTTTATTTTTTTTAAAGATTTTATTTATTTATTTGTCAGAGAGAGTGAGCACAGGCCAAGTAGCAGGCAGAGGCAGAGGGAGAAGCAGGCTCCCTGCTGAGCAAGGAGCCCGATGTGGGACTCGATCCCAGGACGCTGGGATCATGACCTGAGCCGAAGGCAGCTGCTTAACCAACTGAGCCACCCAGGCGTCCCCATAGATGACATTTTAAAGTGTATTTTAAAATTTAAATTGAAATGACATTATTTCCTTTCTACTTAGAAGGCCTTGGTGAGCTGTTCCAAAAACCATTGTTGAGGGGAAATCCTGTGTGTGTACGTTGAAATGTGTTTCAGCTTAGTGAATTTAAGCAGCTTTCTTGGCATAGTGGATGCAGGGAAATAGTAAGAAACAAATCTAAGATATTGTTGATTGTTAGGCTCTGGCACTTTGAGACCTTTGGAGGAAGTTTGTTTTTATGCTTTCTTAGGTGAATGGAATTAATAGACTTTAAATTTCTGTGTGGACATAAAGCCTTTGTTTTGAAAAAGCTAAAAATCCATCATTTATTGCTTGTTCCCTCAAGGTTTTTAAGAAGTCAAGAAAAATTACAGATTTATGAGAGGGTGGCAAAATCTGTGACCGTGTCTTTTGGATGGATAGGGCTAAAAGACAAAGAGGCTTATCTTTTGACTCTGGGGGCCCCTGAAACCACAGTTTTATGAACTTTATAGGGTGCCTGATGAGGAAAGATATTAGGAAATGAAGAACCCTTAAGTAGGGCTGGGGGGTGACATGCAAGGCCATTGACCAGAGGGAGTCAGAAAGGCTTTGCAGTCTTGGTTGGGGACTTCATACATTAGACAGCTGTGCTTTTGAGATTATCAAGGTTTGTGCTTGTAAAGAGATTTAACTGGGATATGTTTTGTTTTCTTTTGAACAGTTGAACCCCATATGGGGGTTGGAAGGCAGCAGAGAGGACCCTTTCAAGGCGTTCGTGTGAAGAACTCAGTGAAGGAACTCCTGCTGCATATCCGAAGTCATAAACAGAAGGCTTCTGGCCAAGCCGTGGATGATTTGAAGGTAGCACCTAGTTTTTGCTTTGAGTCAGGGCAGAGAGGTTATTCTGTCAGGTTATTTATTATTCTCTGCTGACCTAGGTCCAGTAGGTCTTTATAGACCACACCACAAAGTCATAGGATAGAGGACATATTGGTCTCTGTCTGCTGTATTCCTATCACTTAGCCTGGTACTAGGCACACAAAGGAAATTTAAGGAGTGAATGAATAAATGAAGGCAAGTTGGAGGCAAGGAATTCAGGGGTTCAGTTGAAATGGAAGAGCTGGACTACAAAGGGAAAACTCAAATGGCTGTATTGATTTCGTCTTGACCTAGTTGAACTAAGATGCAAGTGAACCTGGGGAAAGTTGCAAGATAGAATAAAAATTAAGATAGAAAATAAATACTGCTAGGGTAACTATCAAAGATTTATGGCAAGCTGTAAAGACTGGTAGAGATAAGTCTGTTTTACTCATGTTCATTAAGTAGGAAACCATTTGATATGCACTAAATTGGAAACTTTTTCCCCTTATAGACACAAAGCGTGAACAGAGAGCAATTCACAGGTAAGAAATCCTTTTATTCATATCATGGGGGCTTTAGAGTAAAATGATGTGGTGTGATTATGGGTAAAATTTAGAGGACAAAGTCATCACAGATTCCATATTGCTTTCTTGGGTATAGAATTGAAGAACGTAGTACCATATAGTGGAAAAAGGAAAGGACCTGATTCGTTGTCTGATGGACCAGCTTGCAAAAGGCCAGCTTTATTACATACCCAGTTTTTGGTAAGTATCTCACTATTTTCCTCCAAATACTCTTTGGAAATCTTTTCTGGAATAGTTTTTAAAGAGAGAGCGCCACTTACTCTTTTCTCCTTCTCCAGACACCACCTCAGACACCAACACCTGCAGAGAGCATGGAAGATGTTCATCACAGTGAATCCAAGCAGGACAGCGGTGCCGATCTGCTTCAGAACATAATCAACATTAAGAACGAGTGCAGCCCGGTTTCCCTAAATACTGTCCAAGTTAGCTGGATGAGCCCTGGGGTGGTCCCGCAGGGCTCCCCCCGGGAGCAATGTCAGGACTTCTACAGAGGGCAGATCTTCTCTCCGCCTCAGAAGTACCAGCCCTTCCCAGTCGGCAGCTCCCCACACCTGATGGATCAGGCGGCCCCATACCAGTATTCGCCCCAGAGCCAGAACTTGCAGCCGCCGCCACCACAGCACTACACTCACCACGCTCCAGCTCTGGAATACAGTCCTTATCCTGGAACTTCCCAATCCCCCAGCTATGAACCAAACCTCTTTGATGGTCAAGAACCACAGTTCTGCCCAGATCAAAGTTTTGCATCCCTTCTAAATAGTCGGGAATCTGAGAATATTGCTGTTCCCATTCAGAATTCCCCCAGCGTTCAGCAACAAAACGATGGCCACCTGCAGAACTTCAGCATGATGCCACCCAGTGCCTGTGAGGCCATGCAGGGCCATGATGCAGGCTCTGCCCCTATAAGCACCTCACTGCCATTCCCCAACATCATCGGAAATCCAGTGAACACCACACAGTTAGGGAAGTCTTTTTTTCAGTGGCAAGTAGAGCAGGAAGAAAGCAAATTGGCAAATATCTCCCAAGACCAGTTTCTTTCCAAGGATGCAGATGGTGACACGTGAGTATCCTTTTCTATACCTAATTTGGCTAACCATACTTGTTAGATGTAGTGGGCACAGGATTTCTCTGGGATACACCAAGCTAGACCTTAGTAAGTGGCTAACCAGGATGACTGGTGTAGGTAGAAATTACTGTTCGATGATAGCCAGTATTTCCAGAGTTTTTCATATTTTTAGTCTGATCAGGTTGCCTATTCTAAATTAATAAAAATGTATCTTCTTTGAATAATTGGTTTTTCAAGACCAGCATAGATTGTGTCTATAGAGCAAACACGTCATGATTAGTTGGTCAATGATCCAACTGTGACTTGACTTGTAGATTGAATCTTCATCTGTCTTGACATCTTTGTGGTCATGGGCAAGTTATTTAACCTCTCTATGCCCGAGTTTCTTGACATGTAAAATGAAAAGACCTCCCTCATAGGGTTTTTAGGATTATTAAAAATAATAGATTTAAAGCGATCAGCATGCCAAAAAAGAATTTGGCATTCTTCTTATTATTTCTGGTAGCTTAACGTATCCTGTTGCAATGCAAATGTATTATCAGCCCAGCAGAAAAGACAAATTATTGTCTGTAATGTTTCATTTGAGTGCACCAGCATATCAAGAAAGGGGCTAAAGGAGAATTTTTTTTTTTTTTTTTTTAAAGATGAACTTAGTGAAGTCACAGGTAATTTATCTCTTTTTCTCCTTGTTTCCCAGGTTCCTCCATATTGCTGTTGCCCAGGGGAGAAGGGCACTTTCCTATGTCCTTGCAAGAAAAATGAATGCACTTCACATGTTGGATATTAAAGAGCACAACGGACAGGTGAGGATCTCGTCAGTGAACTGGCAGGGATGTGGCCGTGGGCAAGAGGATGATGACCAGTTTCCTATTTATGTGTAGATCATTTTAGAGCCCCAGATCAAGAGAGTTCAGTTAATATTAACTTTGAGATGTTGACTCTTTGCCACCATCAACCTTGAAGTTATTAACGTTAACTTTGTCGTTATTTGACCAAAGACTAACTGGGTATAATAAAGCCACACCTTAAGCTTATTTTCGTTTCCTTGTGTTACAGTATCTATTGCCATTAATAGGATTTCTTTTCTTTATGTGGGGGTTTTCCCCTCAGTCTTAGTTTATGTTCATATTCCTTGTCAGGGTAGTGTTACATATTTAAGCAAAACTTTCTTCCCTCTGAATGTCCACAGAGTGCCTTTCAGGTGGCAGTGGCTGCCAATCAGCATCTCATCGTGCAGGATCTGGTGAACCTCGGGGCCCAAGTGAACACCACCGACTGCTGGGGAAGAACCCCTCTGCATGTCTGTGCTGAGAAAGGTCACTCCCAGGTGCTCCAGGTACGAGGCGGTGAGCTAGCTTCTGCTATCACAGGGCCAAAGAGATAGGGCTTGGATATTAGAAGTCAGGTGTAGGTTGCCTGTTGCCATAATCTGTTTTGAGTTGACTTACTCATTTCTTGGGAATACTAGTTAATACATATTTATGTAACTTGTCTTTTGCTAACACATCTCTCTTTTTAAATTTTGCAGGCAATTCAGAAGGGAGCAGCGAAGAGCAATCAGTTTTTGGATCTTGAGGCGACTAACTATGACGGTAAGCAACGGAAATATTATTGGGTGAAAAACCATCTAGAGAGCAGGACCCATCAGTTCTAAGGGTATTAAGTTTTAGACCAAGAAGGAAGGGAAGTAATTAAAGCTAAAATAGTGTGTAGATAAAGTTACTACTAAGACCCAATGGAGGGAATATTCAGGTTGCCTTACTAGCTCTTGGGGAGCCCATCTGTAGGTCGTGTTAGAGACCATCCTCAAGGTCTGTCCTTGTGGGACAACTGAAATGCCTGATGGAAGCTTGACCCCTGCTTTATGATACTCTGTTAGGCCTGACTCCTCTCCACTGTGCGGTTGTGGCCCACAATGCTGTGGTGCATGAACTCCAGAGAAATCAACAGCCCCATTCGCCCGAAGTTCAGGAGCTTCTACTGAAGAACAAGAGTTTGGTTGACACCATTAAATGTCTGATTCAGATGGGAGCAGCAGTGGAAGCTAAGGTAACTTCTCAGAAGAGTTTGGAGATGGGGTAGGAAAGAAAAGTGTTTATAGCAAAAGACCTCGTTTTCAAGTATTACCAAAAACTTTTTTTCCTCTTTTTAAATTAACAGAGTGAGTGGCAATGCATGGGTAATTAAGAAGCTTAGATTTTAAAATCACCGGCTTTCTTAATTTGGTTTTAATCTGTGCATTATTATTCAAAAGATCATTGAGCTGTGAAATAAACTAGTCTTTGGAGCGAAGAGAAAATACTTGAAATTGATATTGTCATTTTGGCTTCCATTTTCATGTACTAATAATAAGAGTAGTACTTTTTTGTAAGTGTTGTTCCAGAAGTGTTGTGGGATCTGGACTTAAGCTATTTTTTAAACTGGAAAATATTTTATTCACTTTATATTTGCGGTTTATTTACTGAGTATCTCTTATGTACAAGGCACTGAGTTGGGAACTCTGAGAGAGAAAATGCTTAAATCATAAGGTACTTCAGACCTTGGGAAGCAGAAGAGGTGAGAGATGGAGCTAATTATATGTCTACGGGGTGACCACCAAGTCTGGAAACACAGGCAAATACATAATAAATGTTTTATTGTCTTGTATTACAATACATGGTAAAATAGGCTTGTCTATGTCTCTACATTTTGTGGCCACCCTGTATATATAGAGAGCAGACATACATAGAGCAGACCGTGATAGGAGGTATATAGGAAATTGATGGGGAATTCAGGAGGAATAAGAGTTCATTTAGTCTGGGATGAAAGAAGTCTTTGTGGATGGAGTGTGTTCCCAGTGAGTCTCCAAGGGTGAGTCAGACGTTTGTGAGCCTGGGTGAGAAGTGTATCCAAAAGTGGTGTCTGCATGTTCATTGTTTCCCCTTCTTGCCTTTGTTAAGGATCGTAAAAGTGGTCGCACAGCTTTGCATTTGGCAGCAGAAGAAGCAAATCTGGAACTCATTCGCCTTTTTTTGGAGCTGCCCAGTTGCCTGTCTTTTGTGAATGCAAAGGTACTTCTAGAAGGCTTCAGTAACTGCATGAGACTTCGAATGACCTTATTTATACCTTCTTCAGGCTTTTGAGCTGCTTTCATGAAAACCTCCCTTTCTGAAAGGTGACATTTGTCTCTCCTGCAGGCTTATAATGGAAACACTGCCCTCCATGTTGCTGCCAGCCTTCAGTATCGGGTGACACAGTTGGATGCAGTCCGACTGTTGATGAGGAAGGGAGCAGACCCAAGTACTCGGAACCTGGAGAATGAACAGCCAGTGCATTTGGTTCCTGACGGCCCTGTGGGAGAGCAGGTGAGGCTACAGAAGGGAGAGGAAATAGTTTCAGGCACTGAGTCTGAAACATAAAAGGAGATGAGGTGTAGGGCCGAGGCCAGTGGGGGTTGTTTAGGGAGGCTCCCTTCAGTGTCTGGGTCTCACGGTGTCTTTGTAGCAACTGTGGAGTCAATTGCTTTGTTTCTAAAGGAAGAGTAAGAAATTGGAGGGTTATCCATGGGCCCAAAATGGTCAAAGTTCAGACAGTCTTTTCTTTTTTCCATCACACAAAGTTGGGTTTAGAGTAAAGTCAGAATGGTTTGAGGTTTGAAAGCCAATGAAAGGGGAAGCACCAAAGTTCCTGCAGACATCAAGGAAAAAGAGCCTTAAGTTTACAAGTGATGGGTCTTCAGATTGTGGGTGTTATCTGAGTCCGTCTCTGTAGAGTGTACAGGATAGTCCCAGGGACGTAGTGAGTGCTCTGTAAACATTCCCTGTTACAGTTTTTTCTGTCTACTGATACTAAATAGGAAATGGAAGGTTGGTTACGTAATTTAGTACCTAGACGTCCCTGAAACAAAGTTATGCTTTACTCATCATATGACTATATATTATCTTTGGAGATTGAATAGTTTCACATGACTCAACTTTTCTTGATAACAAGAACTGAGTCTTTTCAGAATGTAAGATATTTTTTGGTGAAAATCATTCCTTGAGGTAAATGAGGGTGATTGTGACTATGGCAGGCCATGACAGACTTTGAGAATCAGAGAATATATGGAATGCAGTTTAGCCTTTAGGCCCTCAATATGACCATTATGTTGCAGGAACCCCTATTTGTAGAGCTCTTTGCAACTTAATGTGAATCCTTTGATAATTTGTAAAGAGTTGTCATGTTACAAAACTTTGCAGTGTAAAGGCCCAGCTGAGAACATGGAGCCCGAGAGGCTGCACAGATAGGATTCTTATTGAATAGTAGATGGCAGGGGCCCGAGCCCAGTGTTGGCTTCTCCTTCACTGTTTGTGGTGTGCAGTCATACAGCGGTGTTGTCGGGGATTACGGAATATGGAGAGCTGCTTGACTCTTCCCCGTTCTCTTCTTGCTCTGCTTTCTGCTTTTATATTTTTCTGTGTGTTGGGGGTAGAGTTTTTTCCTTTGCTTCTGTGGTCAGACTCCGGTCACTGTGTCTCCCCTCCTAGTGGCTCTTAGTGCCCTTACCCTAATCTTCTTTCTTCTGATTTTTTGCTTTTACTCTGCTCTGGGCCGGGAGAAAGATAATAAAATTTGTCAGACTGGGGTATAAAATAAATCACTAGATTCTGAATGAACCAGGGCGCTCTCTTGTGATCCATACACTTATGCACAGATGCTTTATCTATTCATTTTTAAAGATTTTATTTATTTACTTAGAGCTCAAGTGCACACAGACGAGGGGGAGGGGCATAAGGAGAGGGAGCGAGAGAATCCAAAACTTGATTTGGGGCTTGATCTCACAACCCTGAGATCATGACCCGAGCTGAAATCGAGTCAGGTGCTTAACTGACTGAGCCACCCAATTGGATATCATGACAGCTGTTCTTACTTGAAGAGTATTAAAGATTAACTTGTGTGTGTATGAAGTGGATTCTCTGTTCTTGTTAGTTGAAACTGACTTCAAGATAGGTGAGGTACTGTAATATGCCGTAATGACTGCCTTACATTAAATGTGCTCACGGAAAGAGTAGGGATTAGGCAAGGATTATATAGGTCTTATTTAAGCTACTAGAGATTTTCAACTGCAGATAATTTTTAATGGAGATGCTTTACTTTCTTGCACTCCAGAATTATAGGAAATCTGTAATAGGCTTCAAGCCTAATGAGTTATAGTAGCATTTTTTAAGTTACCTTAAAATCTTGAAATGTATTGTTGCCTTCTTCATATATTTACTTACAAGTTGACAGGAGTGTGTAGGGTATATAAAAAAGGAATGAAACTCTGAAGGAAATATGGTACTTTGACCATTAAAAGTAAATCTCACAAATCCCAATTATTTTTCTTCCAGATCCGACGTATCCTGAAGGGAAAGTCCATTCAGCAAAGAGCTCCGCCATATTAGCTCCATTGGCTTGGAGCCTGGTCGTCAATACTCACTGTCAGTTAGGCAGTCCTAATGTATCTGTACATAGACCATTTGCCCTGTATTGGCAAATGTAAGTTGTTTCTATGAAACAAACATATTTAGTTCACTATTATATAGTGGGTTATATTAAAGGAAAAGAAAAATATCTAATTTCTCTGGCAGATTTTAATATTTCATACCCAGGTATCTGGGATTTACACATCTGAATTTAATCTTGAATGGTAAAATCGACTTCAATTAACAGTAGCTTTTGGGTAGGACAGGGCTTTGATTTGTGGCATAAGGCATTGCTCATGTAGGTATTGCCAGTTCAAAAGCAGGTAAACTTTAAACAATTTTAAAGAAAAATGAAAGCATTTGAAAGGAAAAAAATAAATCTGGTTGTAGTCTTGAGGCTTCGTTTGGCCCGATGAAGTACCTGATGGTTGTTACTGGTGTTGGAAGGTGTTTAGGTATTGGACTAGGTGAAATGTACCATGGTTAAAGTTTTATTTTTGCAAATTATATATAATTGTTTTTGTCTTTTAAAGTATTTGTACATATTTGGTCACTGACATGGCCACATTTGAAATGTAAATTGATAAAATAGAAAAGAACAAGTGAATTGTCCCTATTTAAAAAAATTATACACATTCAAAAGAGCTGTGTAATCACCCACCTGCCATCTCTGTAGATGGAACCGATGGAGAGTTGTTCCCCAGTAGCTGACATTTCTTTTTGAATTATTAATATGCTTTTATTTGTAAGAAATTGCATGCTCTTAAAGAGAATACCTCTTTGTAGCTTACTTTCTAGAATTTATAGTTTACTTGTTGGAATTTTGTTTTAACCTTTATAGGAACATCAAAAAGTCAATACTGAAATATGTCTTACTGGTTTTCTGTTGTCAAAGAATGGTAACACACCATGATGTTTTATATTACCATTCAGAAAAAAATGCCTTATTTTATTTAGTAGCCTTGATTCTATTAATAGTATTTTGCTTACTTCTGGGATACCCCAAGGAATGTAGTTGGCTTTGATTGCACACTAATTCATTGTAATAAATTTGATTCATTAAAAACCTTTTTTAAAAAAAAAAACAACTGACTGATGAATCATCTTTGTAGTTAAATCCTTTTAAAAACTTGACCTTTGGATTAATTGCACTGTTTGACCCAGTATGTCTTGTGGACAAAAGCTAGTTATAGTTATTTGGTATCTGTAAATACAGCTGTGATGTGAACTCATGGAAAAATCATGCATGGTTTTAAATAAACATTAATTCAATAATACTCTTCATTTTAAGGATGTGCATTTCTTTTCCTAGTCTGTTATTTATATTTCCCTAGGCTGAAAAAGTGCTATTCATTACTAATCTAAATACCTTTAAATTAGTTAATATATTTTAATTTGGATTTTTAAAAAAAATTTTTAAAAAAGATTATTTATTTATTTATTTGACAGAGAGAGAGAGAGAGAGATATCACAAGTAGGCAGAGAGGCAGGCAGAGGGGGGGGGAAGCAGGCTCCCCACTGAGCAGAGAGTCCAACACGGGCCTCGATCCCAGGACCCTGAGACCATGACCTGAGCTGAAGGCAGAGGCTTAACCCACTGAGCCACCCAGGCGCCCCTGGATTCTTTTTTGAGAACACGATTCTTAGAGGCATATAAAGTTTAACAAAAAAATTCTTGGGGCGCCTGGGTGGCTCAGTGGGTTAAGCCTCCACCTTCAGCTCAGGTCATGATCCCGGGGTCCTGGGATCGAGCCCCGCATAGGGCTCTCTGCTCAGCAAGGAGCCTGCTTCCTCCTCTCTCTCTGCCTGCCTCTCTGCCTACTTGTGATTTCTGTCTGTCAAATGAATAAAATCTTTTAAAAAAAAAATTCTTTGCCAAGTTCATAGAGGTTTATTAGGTTCTGAGAATGTCATGAAGCCTTAAGAGATGCTGTTGATCATTTAGAAGTTTATGTGCCAGAAAAGCTAATTCTTTGTGTTTGTGACTTTATTTTTCATACTTTATTTTGTGGGAACAATGAGCATAGGAAAAACAGTTTGAAAATTACCAGGATCATCCTGAGAGTTGTCAGCCTGGGAAGAGCAGTAAACGATGTCCTTCTCATTCCCGACATGCCATTTTGATGCGTGAGAACAAACACATCCACATCTGTCAGCGTCAGTCAGTCACTGCACATGCATTTTGTTCTTAAATCTTATTTTGAGAATCTGGTATAAGGTATGAATCCTTTTCCTGGAAAAAGATACCTAAGCATATATAAGCAATTTCTGCATACAGTATCTTTCATTGCATTGCAATGCAACCTGATAACCAGAACAGTAGAAATGATACACCCCTGTGAAACATAAGTATACAGTGAGCTTTTTTCCAAATGAGTTCCAAATGAGTATCCCAAGTTCTGCCATAATTAATTGAACCAATGCTTAGCAAGTATTTGATCTGCATGTGTGGGTGTGTATATAAAGCTGTATATGGACAAAGACATAAAAAGATGTCTATGTGGGAAAAAAGGCATGTACTTTATTAGGTAACGTAAAATGGAAGAAATATAGGGATTCAGAAGAAGAATATCTTATCTGAGAGTAGAGAATAGGGAGACTTCAAAGTAAAGTAGAACATTTGAGCTGTATCTTCAGAAGAGTTGATTTGGACATTCCTGGGGAGGTGGGGTCGGTGAAAGGGACAGAAACAGAAAATGATGTGAACCAAGACAGTAGTATTTTGGGGGAACCACCGGTGATTCAGTGTAGTTTCGTTAGCATGTGGATGGCCAGTTAGTTTCATCTTGGGTTCTACCCCTGACTGGTAGCATTCTCATGAATGGCATGTTGAGAAACATCCTCAAGCAACCTAGGGGCTTGGCAGGAGAGGATGCTGCAGAGGTATGTAGGGTGGCTCTTGGCTGGATATTGTTTTAAAGAATGAGCCTCACCGAAACCAAGACTACATGCTCTCTACTGCAAGCTCAGTGACTGCTACAGTGCCTGCCCGCGAAAAGGAACTCATAAAACAATTGGTTAAATGAGTGAGTGAATGTATGCCAATGCTGGCTGGGATCACTGATTCTGAGCAGAAGTAAGTTTTGAGCCAGAGTTATATTATTAAGCAATAATGAACTAATAACTGTCAAGATTTTTGAACTTAACCATATAATCTAATAATCTCATCATGATATATTAATGATATATCATGATATATAATGACATCAATGACATATTAATGAAAATGAGCATAGTTATTCTGTATTTTTATTTATTTACTTATTTTTTTAAGACTTTATTTATTTATTGAATATATATATAGAGAGAGATCACAAGTAGGCAGAGCAGCAGGCAGAGAGGGGGAAGCAGGCTCCCCGCTGAGCAGAGAGCCCGATGCGGGGCTCTATCACAGGACCCTGAGATCATGACCTGAGCCGAAGGCAGAGGCCTAACCCACGGAGCCACCTAGGCGCCCCTATTTATTTATTTATTAAAAATATTTATTTTAGAGAGAGAGTGAGTGAGCAGGGGTAGGGGCAGAGGAAGAGATAGACTCCTGAAACAGACTCCTCACTGAGAGTGGAGCTGGACCCTGGGACCCCAAGATCACAACCTGAGCCAAAACCAAGTGTTGGCTGCTCAACCTACTGAGCCATCGAGGTGCCCCTATTGACTTATTTATTTTTTAAAATTCGCTTATTTATTTGAGAGAGAGAGAGAGAGAGAGAGAGAGAGAGCAAGCATGTGGTGGGGGTGTGGGAAAGGGGCAGAGGGAGAGGGAGAGAGAATTTCAAGCAGACGCCACCCTGGGCAGGGAGCCTGATGCGGGGCTCGATCCCACAACCCCCAGACCACAGCCTGAACCGAAATCAAGAGTTAGATGTTTAGCCCAGTGAGCCATCCAGGTGGCTAGTGGTACTTTTTGAAAAAATCAGGTGGTTCCTTTTTCAGAAGACTAACTCTAGTACTGTAGTTTGATATTTCACTAAGGAGTCCCATCAAGCGTCAGAGACCAATCTTCCAGTTCTATTTAATCAAATCACTAACATTTATCCTTTTTATGTTTTTACTTAATCAGGAGAGGAAAATTTCTTGAAACTCCTCTAACTTTTAATAAATGTCAACTTCTTAAACTCAGTACCCCTGACATCCATTTCCTGATAACATCTGTTCTGTGTTGAAAGTGATCTTAGGGAAAAATCAGCCTCAGCCACTGACGAAGTTCTTAATGGTTCCTCTGAGATCAGGCCTGGATACAAGGTTTCGGATTAGTTATAACGAGACTGCTAGGTTTTTGTTTTTTTTCTGGTAGTTCCCTGGATTTGGTCTTGAGAGGAGGGACCCTGTTGTCAGATCTAATAGAGTGGCACAGTATCTGATGCATAGTGGTCAATAAATACTTCTTGAATTGAATTTACTTTTATAGTTCTCTTTTAATTTATATTTTCTAAGCATATTTTATACTTCCATGTATAACGACTTTATTACTCACATGGAATTTACAATTATTTTTAGTGCAGAAATACATTCATACTTCTCCTTTACACCAGCTCTGGTTTTAGTCTATTTTCTGGTCCCTGCTGGAGTCTGTATCGACCCAGTAACACTGCGTGGATGGCGCATTTCCAGGTGGAGTATGCCTGGAGAGTTGCTCTAAAAGCATGTCCAGGTTTCTTAGATGTATTCTTTGTCCTCCAGTCCCATGCTCCCTGTTCCTTTGGCCTATCAGCCCAACTGGGTTTTGGAATGAGACAGAGTTGGACAACTAGTCCAGCTGCTGAATGTGCTAGGTTCAGGGTTTCGGGCTTCAGTAGACATCAGCATCTTCTGTGAAGCTTATTAGATGTGCAAGTGACTTGACTCCACCTCAGACTTTCTGCGTCAGAATTTCCAAGGTTTTCCAAGCTCCTGGCAGGTATATGTGAAGATGATTTTAGTGCAGTTTTAATCTAAGTTATTTAGGAAATGCAGACCTTGGAGAGTATGTGTGGCTGGACTGTGGCTGTGTGGTGGTAACAGAATGAGTTGCTGGGATACCCAGGGGACCATGGTAGCAAACTGAAGAATGCCTACTACGTGCTAGGCACAATGGATCCCACGTTATAGAAACCAGCTTTGAAAGAGAGATCAGGAGTCAACAAATCTTTTTTTTTTTTTTACTTTCAGAAAACACTTTCGAAGGTCATTTTGGATTTTAATCCTCAGGTGTATTAGTTTCCTAGGGCTATGTAACAAATGACCACAAACCTGGGGGCTTACAGCAGGAGAAACTTATTCTCTCATGATTGTGGAGGCCAGAATTCTGAAATGAAGCTGTTGGCACGACCATGCTTCCTCCAAAGGCTTGAGGGTGGAATCCTTCTTTGTCTGTTTCAGTTTCTGGCAGCTCCAGACAGGCGTTCCTTGGCGGATGGTGTGTCACTCCCATCTTGGCCTCCATCTACATGGCTTTCTCCTCTACTCCATGTCTCTTTTCTGTTTGCCTCTAAAAGCACACATATCGTTGGATTGAGGGCCCACTGGATCATCCAGGATGACCTCATCTTGAGATTCTTAACTACATGTGCAAAGATCCTTTTCCCAAATGAGGTAAGGTTCACAGGTTCTGAGGATTAGGACATGGACATATCTTCTTGGGGGCCACTACTGAACCCACTACACCAGGGAAAGAGGCTTTATAATCTTTTCTTCCACTATTATTCTTTTCACACAATGGTTAAGATGAACACTTCTTTTTGAGCAATCCTATATAGTCTTGTCTTCAGAATCTATGAGGATTTTATTTTAAAGATTTTTTTTAGTTATTTGACAGACAGAGATCACAGGTAGGCAGAGAGGCAGGCAGAGAGGCAAGCAGAGAGAGAGGAAGGGAAACAGGCTCCCTGCTGAGCAGAGAGCCCAATGCAATGCAGGGCTCCATCCCAGGACCTCGGGATCACGACCTGAGCCTAAGGCAGAGGCTTTAACCCACTGAGCCACCCAGGCGCCCCTATGAGGACTTTTTTATACATAATTCATTTAAGATATATCATCTGCATTTCATTTATTAGCTTTAATAAGTGGTATTGACCAGGAGACTCATTTAACATTGATAAGTTTTAGTAGAAACAATAAAATAATTATTGGCTATAATTTAAAAATTATAACTTTAAAAAGAACTTTAATTCTTTGAAACTTAAAACAAAGCTTCTTTGATTATCATTGGTCATTCTATTCTTTGGTATGCATGTGAACAAACTTGTTACTCTTCACCTTGATCACACTCCCTAAAAAGCAACATGATCATAAATTACATGCCTTCATTTTTGACCGTCTGACCTTGTAATGATATAATCAGGGTAAGCACTTCCTGGAAAACCCAGATATTTGAAAGTGAAAGATCAACTCCAGGAAATCCATGGTTTCAGACAATAAATACTAAACCACTTTGCCAAAATCCATCAAAATATAGTGTTTTAGGTCTAGATGGTATTTTTTCAAGTGATAGGATTCTGGCTATTTATCTGAAAATAGAGATTTCAATAGCTCTGGGTACTTGGTACCTGAATCCAGTATGTGTTTCCTGTTGGGATAGTTTAGTACCTTTGGGTTTGATAATAGGGACAAATTTAAGATTATTAAATATGTATTTCTTAGCTTCATTGATTTGGAGCGTAAGTTTGAAATCACTGTTTTATTTTCTCAACTCACGGTATCTTAACGCCATGGCCTTTTCTCTGTATTTGCAGCCAAATGTCCTTCAGGCAGGCCTTCAGCCGTAAGTGCTTGTGTAAGAGTATGGGCTCCCTCCTGAAGCCTCAGGTGTCTCTCATGGAAACCTCAGGTGTTGGCTGCTGTGGAAGTGACCCATTCCTGTCTCTCACAGGCTGGAGCTTTTATTTGTCTTAGTGAGACAGTGAGAGCCTGTCCATGGAGGGCCTTTCTGAAATGGCTCCAAATGCTTTTTTTACCTAGGATATCACTTTCATGCATTTTAAAAAAGCCTTTCTCTTTTTTCCCCAAGACATATTCCTTCAAAAATTACCTTAAGAATTTCAAGAAATTCTCCTTTTCAGTCTCCTGCAGATACAGAAATAAGAATTGTTCATCTTCAGGATAGCAATTTTGCAGAAAACTAAAAATAAATCCCTTGGGAAAAGAAGAAAGCATTTGGGTCTTTTAGGTGCCTGTACCCAGAAGATTTCCAGATAATTTTTTAAAAAAGATAAAATTCTGGACTCCACTTGTGTAAAACTTTAAAAATAATATACTACAGTGCCATGTCTAAAAGAAAATAGATGAGGAGCTTTTAGGGACTTACAAAATTATTTTTTGTATAGTCCAATAAAAGCTATATATTAATACACAGTTTTTCCCAAACAGACCATCTGTCCTGTTTTCTCATGTGATGCAGTAGATAGAGAAAAAGTTTCTATGGGCAGAAATTTAACTTACATGGGTTATTAATTTCTATATGCATCCTGATCATACAGACTAATGAGGAGCAAACTTCATTGAAAGTTCAGGTTGATAGGTTCCTTTTTAAGACATTTTATTTCCAAGGCTATATAAATGAGTCAGTTTTATTTCTTCTCTCAGCTGAAGTTGTTTTATCAAGTCTGTTGTCAATTTCAAACTTTTTGTTGAATTAATATTTTCTTTCTATTTTCCCTGCCACCATATGTGTCTAGGTTTTTATGACTTATTCCTTGATTACCACAATAGGCTTAAAAAAACCCATTTTATTATGGAAACATTCAAACATGTGGAAGTAGGCAGAAAAGTATATTGAACACCTGCGTACCTATCAGGAAGCTTCATCAATTATAATCACTTTATTATTTTTGTTTCTTCCCCCTTATTTTTCTCTTGAAGGTGTAAAAGCCTACCCCACTCATTGTGGAATATCAGTATGTATTTCTAAAAGATAAGCAATTTGTGTCTCCCATAGCTTTCTAGTTATTCTTTCTCTAATCTTATTTTTCTCACCAATCCAACAATTTCTAACTATTTGGCATACTCAAAGGCTCAGAATTGCTTACTGAATGAAATGCAAATTCTTGTCCTGATCTACAAAAGCCATTTTTTCAGTTTTGCCCATCTGTCTGATTGTCCATTATTCCCAAACAGGCTGTCAGGTGGGTCTCCTCATTCTGCCAAAACCCTGTTTATTCCTGTCTCTGGTCATGCTCTTGTTTACCCAAATTCTCAGCATCCTAGAAAGCTCTGCTTGGGTGCCTCCTCTATAAAGCTTTTCCCTCATAATGACTTCTTTCTGCCCTGAACACTTGGGTTTTTTTTTTTTTAAAGATTTTATTTATTTATTTGAGAGTGAGAGAGAGAATGACAGAGAGAGAGAGAGAGAGAGCCAGAGAGAGTGCGAGCATGAGAAGGGGGAGGGTCAGAGGGAGAAGCAGACTCCCTGCCCAGCACGGAGCCTGATGTGGGACTTGATTCTGGGACTTCAGGGTCATGACCTGAGCTGAAGGCAGTTGCTTAACCAACTGAGCTGCCCAGGCACCCTGAAAACTTGGGTTTTAAACACAGTTCCTTTAACTTTAAATCTGTGTTTTTTTTTTTTTTAATGGTTTCCCAGTCTTAACTACTGTAATCTGGGAAGTAGGCTCTGAATCACTGACTAGCAGCATTTGTTTTTAAAGACTTTAAAATGTTTGGGTGAATGGTAACTCTAGGGATGTAAAGAAGGTCCGTGGCGCTGGAAAAAATCTAGCATCACTATGGTAGGCAGAATTCTAAGATGGCTTCATGGTGTCCGCCCCTGGTGTTATTCCTGTGATTACATTATGTTACATGACAAAAGTTATTTTCTGGATGTGATTAAGGTTACTAATCAGTTGACCTTAAGATAGGGAGACTATCCAGGTGTAGCTGATCTAATCTCATGAGCTCTTTATTTTTATTTACTTATTTTTTAAAGGTTTCACTTATTATTTGACAGACAGAGATCACAAGTAGGCAGAGAGGCAGGCAGAGAGAGAGGAGGAAGCAGGCTCCCCGCTGAGCAGAAAGCCCAATGCGGGGCTCGATCCCAGGACCCCGGGACCACGACCCGAGCCAAAGGCAGAGACTTTAACCCACTGAGCCACCCAGGCGTCCCTCATGAGCCCTTTAAAAGAAGAGACTTTTCTGTGACTGATCACAGAAGGGAAGTTAGAGAGATTCGAAGCCCGAGAAGGATTACCTCTACAATTACTGGCTTTGAAGAGGAAGCAGGGGGGCCGTGAGCCAAGGAATGCAGGCAATTTCCAGGTAGTCAGAAAGAAAATAGGATCTCAGTCCTACATGCCCAAGGAACTGAATCCTGCCAATAGGCTAAATAAGCTTGGAAGCAAATTCTTGTCCAGAATCTTCATATAAGAGTCCTGCTCAGCTGACTCCTGGAGTTTGGCCTTGGGATGCTCCATGGGGAGATTATCACCAGGATCACTCAGCTTTCTGATCTGCCAAACCGTGAAATAATAAATGGATGGTGTTTTAAGCTGCTAAGTTTGTGGTAATTTGCTATGCAGCCAAAGAAAATTAATACAATAGATAACACAGGCTTTGAGCTTGTAGTAAGTTTTAAGCATATTCTGCTATTCTTCTCCATGCCCCCCCAGTTTTATTGAGATATAATTGACATACAGCACTGTATGTAAATTTAAGTTACACTGCATAATGACTTGACATGTATGCATTGTGAAATGGTTGTCACAAGAAGTTTAGTTAACATCCATCACCTCATATAGTAAAAAAAAATAGTGTTTTTCCTCGTGATGAGAATTCTTAGTATCTGCTCTCAGTAACTTTCAGATACACCAGACAGCAATGTTAACTATAGTCACCATGTACAGTGCATTCCCAGGACTTATAAGTGCAAATTTGTACCTTTTGACCACCTTCACCCAATTTCCCCACCTCCCACTCCCTTCCTCTGGTAACCACAAGTGTGCTATCTTTTCCTATGAATTTTTTTTGTTTGTTTGTTTGTTTTGAGAATGCTTGTGTCATCCTTGTGCAGGGGTCATGCTAATGTTCTCAGTTTCATTGTACTGCTGAAGTGAGCATCCTGCTACCTTATTAAGGCTCCAAATCAGAGTGCCTAGGTGGCTCAGTCAGTTGGGTGTCTGCCTTTGGCTCAGGTCAGAATCCTGGGGTCCTGTGATCAAGCCCATGTTAAGGTCCCTGCTAGGCGGGGTGTCTGCTTCTCCTTCTTCCTCTGCCTCTCCCTGCTGGGTTGGACTCTCTCTCTCGCTCACTCACTCTCAAATAAATAAAATCTTTATTTTTAAAAGATTTTATTTATTTATTTGACAGATGACAAGTAGGCAGAGAGGGACAGAGAGAGAGGGAAGCAGGTTCCCTCCTGAGCAGAGAGCCCGATGTAGGGCTCAATCCCAGGACCCTGAGATCATAACCTGAGCCGAAGGCAGAGGCTTAACCCACTGAGCCACCCAGGTGCCCCCCTCCCTTTTTTTAAGGCTCCAAATTGGGAAGGGAGGTTTTCCAGTAGCTGGAGGCATTCATCTTAGCATGTAAGATCATTGCACAGACTAGCAGTGCCCTTAGTTTATGATGCTTTGCTTTTGTCTGACTACAGATAGGAAAATTTCAAAGAGAGAAAGCTCTAGCTTTCCTATTGCCTGTGTTTTCAAAAAAGTCTTTAAGAGGCTCCTTGAGCAAGGGAAGGTAATGAGGGCATCTTATCAGACCAGCATTAGCATTGGATCATTATGCAGTCAGACTAACCATTACCTCTGGTATGAGACCTGGGCAGATTTTGAAGAGAATGTACCCCAAATCTCTGCAGCCAGCCAAGATTTCAGATGGTAGAACTTCCTGAAAAGGTAAGGGGTGCCTGGGTGGCTCAGTCAGTTAAGAGACTGCCTTTGCATCGTATCATGATCCCAGGGTTCTCGGATGGAGCCCCACATCAGCCTCCCTGATCAGTGGCGAGCCTGCTTCTTCTTCTCCCTCTCCCTCTGCCTGCTTGTGCTCTCTCGCTCTCTCTCACTGTCAAATAAGTAAATAAAATGTTTAAAAAGAATAAATGCAGACACTTCAGGAACTGGTCAACAAATTGTTAATGAGGCTACCTAGGAATATGAGAAATGAAGTTACAATTTCTTCTGCAGCTCAGAATCAGAGAGGATGGGCAGGACTGGGTTAATGGGCAGCTATTTCTCCAGCCATGCATGTAGAACACAAACAAATGGTTAGACATTTATTTGGGGTGCCTGGGCATGATTCATAAAGAACTTGTTCCTTATAAAATTTACTGCTGAATGACTCACTGTAGGATGATGATGATGAAGATAAGCCTTCTAATTTAAAGAGTTAGGCAACCATCCTTTTAAAAATGGACTTTGTGAGGTATAGTTTACATACAATAACTGTATACTTTTTAAGTGTATAGTTCCTAAGTGCATGCACTCATATAACCATCACCACAGTCAAGATACAGCATATTTTCACCAACCAGATGGTTCCCTTGTACACACCCCTTTGCTGTCAATCCCTCTCTCCACTCACTGCTCCAGGCAACCATTGATCTGATTTATATCACTATAAACTTGTTTTGTCTCTCCAGCACATCATATAAAAGGAACCACGCAGAATGTAGTCTTTTGTATTTAGCTTCTTTTGGTCAGCTTCCTGTGAGAACCATGAGATTCGTCTACATATTTGCATTTACTAGTAGTTATATTTTTATTGCTGGGTAGTATTTTATTGTGTTAATAGCACAATTTGTTAGCCACTCACCTACTGGTGGAAATTTGGGTTGTTCCAGTTTTTGACTATTAGGAATAAAGTTTCTATGAATAGTCTCAGTGTGGACATATGGTTTTGTTTCATTTTGGTAAATGGAGTGGGAGTAGCTGGGTCCAGATGATAAGTGTATGTTTAACTTTAAAAGAAACTGTCAAACTGTTTTCCAAAGTGGTTGTACCATTTTTTCACTTTCATTGGCCATGCGGAGGAGACCCAACTATTGTCTATCTTTCCCAATACTTGATATTGTCAGTTTTTTAAAGAGTTAACCTTTTTTTTTTTTTTTTTTTAAAGACTTGCTTATTTGAGAGGAGAGAGACAGAAAGGAAGGGAGAGACTCTCAAGCAGACTCCCTGCTGAGCACGGGGCCTGAAATTGAGGTACAAATAGGTTAAATCATTTTATTGGTTTGTCCTATTTGCTAAGGGGCAGATACAGGAAGTATATAGAAAGTCCTTATCAATTTCCATTATAAAAATATACATAGCATAAAGGGTCTTAGAGAGAAACACAAAATTTATTAATGTGTACATGAGGAGGGGAGTTTGCGAGGACATTTGTGAGCACGTGTTATTATGTAAGAGTGTGCATGGTATGTGAGAGCTCATACCTCAGGGTCTTCCCAAATGTGGTGTTCTCCCTTGACCACTCCTCTTCACTTTTAGTCAACCTAACTTATCCTTAGGGTTTAGCTTTTTGTGGGGGGTAGAGGGACAGAGGGTGAGAGAGAATTTTTTTTTTTTTAAATATAGGGTCTTTTAAAAAATGATTTTATTTATATATTTTGAGAGAGAGAGAGAGAGAGCGTGCATGAGCAATTGTGCAGGGGGAGGGGCAGAGGCAGAGACAGAGAGACAATCGCAAGCAGACTCCATGCTGTGGGTGGAACCCAATGCAGGGCTCCATCTCATGACCCTGAGATCATGATCTGAACTGAAATCAAGTGGGCCCTCAACTGACTGAGCCACCCAGGCACCCCAGGGTTTAGCTTTAATGTCACTGCTTCAGGGAAGCTTATTGCATGCTTTCATATTATGTTGCTCTTTATTTTTTTCTATCACAACTGTAACCCAATTTATAAATATTTACTTAATGAATATCTTTCCCACTGTACTGAAGGCTCCATGGGGCCCATTTTTCACCATGTATCCAACATATAACAGTTTCTGGCACAGGGTATGTGCTATTTGTTGAATATGTGTATTCGTTGAATGAGTAAATGAATGAATGATTGAATGAATGAATGCATATCCAAGACCAAGTAGATTTCCTTTCTCAAATTGCTATTCTGAGAAATTCATTCTTTTTGGTGTATGGGTCCATGAGTTTTTACAAAAGCAAAAAGGTAACTACCACAATAGTCAAGATATAGAACAACTTTGTCTGTTCCCTGTGCCCCTAACCTCTTGTAATCAAATTCTACCCTCCACTTTGACCTCTGGCAATTACTGAGAACTGCTTATTTCACATAATCCTGGGCTCCTCTTTTCCTTCCTGCCTTGTGTGTACTTCAGCTGTCTTACTGCTCAGTAGCACTCATATATTTTATCAGAGAAATGAAATTAATTTAGACTGTTGTCTCACATTGAATTTATGCTCTGCATGGAATCATTTCAGTAAATAACTTGACTACTTGTAAGAATAAAAAGAGAGACACTAGGTCAACTGGGTTTTTGTCCATAGCCTATTTTTTTTTACTCTTATAGTAATTCTTAACATCTGCACACACCTCTATTTTACTATCCCTGGTTTAATTCAGTCTTCATGATCTTGTCTAGATCATTGCATTGTCCTCCACACCAGTTCTGTGCCTCTGATATATCTTTGCTTATACTTCATCTCTACACTTCACCCAGGCTGAATTTACCATGACTGTAAGATTTAAAGCCCTTCAGTGGGACCCTCTGGAGCCGCAGGACTCAGGCATGCTATTCAGAGCTCTTCACGAGGCTTCTCTTACTTCTTCAGGGTCATCCCTAGGTCTTTTTCCTTGCACCCTGTGATATTCCAGATGTCCCAAATTATTTGACACTTTATAAATATGCCATAGATTTTGTCTTTATAAAAGTTTTTGTTCATGCTGCCCTGAGAGACTTTCTTTACCTTATCTGTTCAGTGAACACCTACGAACTACTGGAGACTATACAGGCTATCTCTTGCCTTCCCAAAGACTGTTTGACTATTCCCTCTTTTGTCCCCATCATTGCCTGTCCACCCACCTGCCTAACACCCCTAGTTCCTTATTGTACACCTTTGTGCACATATTTGTCTCCACTTACTAGAAACATAGCTCTTTGAGGTCAAGCCCGTTTCTTATTCACCTTTGAATCCTCCATGCCTAGCACAGTGCCTGCCATATAGTAGATGCTCAGTAAACATTTGCTGAATGCATCAGTGAAAAAGGTTTTTACTATATTATTACCTGAGCACTTTAATAATGTATACAAACCTGTTTTACATTTATCTCTTTTTTTTTGATGTTTTGGAAAATTTTATCAACTACTCTCTCATTTTCATGAGAAGCTGATGATCCTATTTTGGGTAGTCACTTGAAGTTCTCGCTAACCTTTCATCAGTCACTATTCATCTATATCTATGTGACCTGGTTAGTTGGCATTAGTTCAACAGGGCTTACCCAGGGTTGTCTGCTTGCGTATAGAAACTTGATTTGCAACTGTGGAAGTAAAAAAGGGAAAAACAGGGGATGTCGAAAGTGAACATGAATTTCCCATTAGTGGCTAACTCACTTTGAACTTCCTCTCCACTGAGGCTCAGAGTAAAGTCAAAGCTATCATTATGTGCTCAGGTTTGGACTAGTTATGGGTCACAACGTTAGTCAGCTATTTATCAGTTGTGTCCAGTGTGCTATTAACTTTATGGTCTTTCATCCCAGGGATCTAAGTCCCAAGGTGTTTGGGTCCAATGTATTTGCCATTAAAGTGGAGATAGAGTCCTTCTTTGTGAAAATGAAGACATTAAATCCTCTAAAAATATTCTGCCCAACTCGTCACATCATGTCACTGTAAAAAAACAGAATTAATGTAGGATGGAATTTTTATTAATAAAGCAATCATATTTGTGATCTGTCAGCTCTTTGTCAGGACTGAGGGAAGGTGGGAGAAGGAGAAAATAGTTTATATCTTCATCTCCTTATGACCAGAATTAGGGTCCAGTTGGGAATCTGCCTTCTCCCAGTTGAATGCCTGCAAATATGATCTTGAGCTCTCTGGAAAGGAAACTGTTATCTCTTAGGACAGTTATATATTCTAGGAAGAATCTAAGTTATAAAGAACTTTTCAAATTTTCATATTACTAATTAAGGCTGCAGTGATATTTCTCTCAAATTTGCATTTTCAATAGGTCAATAAGGCAGCTTGTTAAAACAGACATCCCTGGTTTCTATTCCTGGATATTCTGGTCCAGTAGGCTTGGGATGGACCCTGGGAAGGTGTATTTTTTTTTAAAAGATTTTATTTATTTACTTGAGGGAGAGGAAGGGTAAGAGAGAGCATGAGAGAGGGGTGAGGGGCAGAGGGAGAAGCAGACTTCCTGCTGAGCAGGGAACCCAATGCAGGGCTCAATCCCTGGACTCTGGGACCATGACCTGAGCTGAAGGCAGTCGTTTAACCCAATGAGCCACCCAGGTGCTCCAAGAGGTGTATTTTTAACCGTCTCTCTGTGTGATTCTGATATGCAAAGAAGGAAAATTCTCTCTCTCTCTCTCTCTTTTTTTTTTTTTTTGTATTGTTGGAGCAGAACAGGACAATGGGATCATTCTGGAAGGAGTCCTTGGCATCCTGAGTTTGTTGACAGACCAAAGCACCTCCATAAAAACAGGTTAAAGAAACTGGCACCATGTGTCCCAAATCTCATCTATTTTTGATGTCTGGATGTCCATTTGATCTTGTGGAAAGCACCCATGAGCAGAAAGCATAGGCGGCACCCAAGAAGGAGTCCACTGAGGGAAAGCATAAGGAGTGGGCTGGAAAACATACTATTAAATTCTTCTGGGATGAAGATTCCACTGAACTGAGTTTGTGGAGCACCACAGATGCAGCGGGGAGAAATTGGGCTTGTATCATTGTGCCTTCATGCTATGACTTACATACAGGTTATAAGAGTAGTGCCAACCTAAAGTTTGGACATGTTTGATGCATGGCTTTACACATGAGATTGGAGGCAGAGCAGAAATAATAAATGGAGAGCTGCCTGAAGAGGTGGGCAGATACATGGAATGCTGTCTGTTAACCTGCTTTCTGCTATGAGTTGAATTCCTGATGGTTGGTGTGGTTCTCCAGGTTTGGTTCAAGTCTCCAAAAGGTAGGCATGGTCTCCATGTCTGTAGCATCTTTCTGCTACATGAGCTCTGGAACTAGGGGTGTCTAGTGCAAGGGTGGTGAAGTGGTGGTAGCTGAGGATTTTCAATGAAGTTTTATTGAATAATAAATGACTTATGTAATATGGCTGAGAAACATGAAGTTTTCAGAGAGACCTTTAAAGCAACCATTGCCCAGGCACTATTTTGATCTTGGAGCTTTGATGGTCAAGGCAGCACACCCAAGCCCCAAGAAAGACTGCAGAAATGCCTTAGCACATTTTAGAAACCAGAGTGTTATCTGTAGCAAGGATGGGGAATAGCTGTGGTTTGTTTTTGAGGAAAAGATTTCCTGAAAGGAAAAGAACAATTTTGTATCCTTTCTGGGGCTGAGGGAATTAGTGGAAATTGCACTGTTTTTAAAAAATGAGGCATAATTACTTTTAGGTTTGGAAAGTTAAGACCGTGTGCTAACAGTCAGGGATTTATGGAATACAAGAAGCAAGGAACCTTAGAGGTATTGTGTTCAAGCTCATGGAAATCATGTTCATCCTTCTCTTTCAAGTGGTTATCTGGTTTTAGATTGCTAGACCAGGGTAATCCAGTGCTACTTTTCCCTAATACATCACTGAAATTCAAATATAAATGGGTGGGTGAAGACCTCTGGCCTGCCCCTTGTCTCTCTAGAGTACAGTACCCCATTACCTGCTAGTGCCATGCCTAGAAAGTTTTACTCAAAGTTTTTGGCTAAGGAGTCACTTGGGTAGAACATAGCCCCACAGTCTCTCTTGTCTACTCAATAGCATTGGCATTGGAGCTATTCACAGTAGAATGAGCATGTCCTGGTTGTTTGACTTGTGCCATCCAATCTGTCAAGCCTTTGTGTTCTCCCCTATAAAATGTTATCACCCACTACTTGCATGGATTGAATAATATGTATGAAAAGCATCTGGTATACCATAGACCCAATAAATTGTATAGTTTTACTTGGGTGGATAACATTTTTAGAACAGCTTTACAATTACTCTCCGTAACTGCACTCTTCCAAGGTAGGACAGACACGAGGGTAGATTTAACAGGTGACACTGAGAAGAAAAACAAATCTAATTTGGAGGAGTAGGTAACGTTGAGCCTGTCAAAAGCAAACAACCTGAGGCATTTCTTTTCATAGATAGATTCCTGCCTGTCTGTACTTTGGCAAAAGCATGTGTGGGCAAATATCTTATTTGACAATGCTTGCATCCCTGGCAAACACTCTGTAAAGGTTAGGTTCCTTTAAAACATGCAGACACAAATTTTCATGTTTCCTGCAAATTAAGTTTTAGTATGTATGTCTTACTTGCTTTGTTTCCTTTGCACCACTCTGTGGGAAGCTATTGTTGCCTCTTAAGCATTCATCTTGACTCTAACTTTCACCCTTTGGCTTCTGCCCCAATGTTTTCCACAACATGGCCAGTGTCTCCCTTACCCACTCCAACCCCCCAACCTCCCACCCCACGTACACTTTATTGGAAGGGTATCCAGAATGGGAAGCTTCTCCTATTGTGGTAACAATGACATTTACATTACAACAATGACATTACATTTATTTTATTTTATTTTTTTAAATTTTTTAAAAAAATTTATTTGTCAGAGAGAGGGAGAGAGAGCGAGTGAGCACAGGCAGACAGAGTGGCAGGCAGAGGCAGAGGGAGAAGCAGGCTCCCTGCCGAACAAGGAGCCTGATGTGGGACTCGATCCCAGGACGCTGGGATCACGACCTGAGCCGAAGGCAGCGGCTCAACCAACTGAGCCACCCAGGCGTCCCCATTACATTTATTTTATAAACTGATTTAAAGCATGGCATGCTTTACTCCTCCTAAGAACCCTGTGTGGTAGGTTACCTCAATTCTGAAAATGAAGAAATTGGGGTAGAGAGGGGTGGCAAAGCAAATAATGTCAGTCATGACATGGTTCATCATATCTTTTATTAATCCCCTGAGTTAACGATCATACGACATCATCTTCTTTGCAGAGAAAAATCTTTTATTGACCGGTGAGTCCTGTAATTTGCATTTTATAAGTTCTGGTTCTAGACATTGTTTTAATTAGGACAGTCCTTTTATGAAGTCTCCCGTATTGTTCTGTGTATGTCTATATTAGGATAGTCAGAAAAGGGAAATCGTCTTGGTAAGAAACTTCAGAAACTGCTGAGTATCAAAAAAAGGAGAAGGAAATACATTATTTAATGCAGAAAAGAGAACATTTGAGTTACTAAAACAAAACATGATTTGAATAATTATGAGTCTATGATCCACATGAGTCTATGGTCTTGCCAGTGAGATTCCCTGAAGGCTATTCTAAAACCTTGCTGAGCAACCAGTGGAACAAAATTGTTGAAGAAACAAAGGCTATTCTGCCAGTTCCCTGTTGTGGTTGTGAGACAGATTTTATGTAATAAACTGCTATCTAAAGTATGGGCTGTAGCTGATTTTATTCTGCAGCTGATTTCATTAATTCTAAAGGAAGAACACTGAACACGGTTGACCCTTATGGAGCTGTAGTTTTAGTCATATAAATTATTTAAATGTCACACCATTCTTGAAAGATTAGTAAATATTTTTCTTTTTTTTGTTGTTATGGGAGAAGCCCATATATGAATAATAATAATAATAAATATGGTGCTTTAGAAAGTTATTTTCTTCTCTCCATAGTATTTGTTACAACTGAAATTCATTTTTTAGATTAATAGAATTGGCCTGGGGAGGTAGCAGAGGAAAAGGCAGGCCCTGTGGTGCTTGTTGATTATTCTGCAAGTGAAATCATTTCTCTGGTTTTGGTTGGTGACTGAATAGCAGACCCTTTTATCTGAAGAGTAAGAGGCTACGGTTGCTAATGAAGAGATATGAAAACTCTGGCCCTCAATGTATTATATTTCTACTCTTTGTTTTCATGTCTCTGATGTATGTGTACTTTCCCACAAGGACTCGCACATGCTTTATGCATACCCATTATTGACTCTAAAGTAATATGACTTTCTTTTTTGACAAACATGCCTGAATTTGTATATCCAAATGCAGCCCATCCCCTTCAAAATAAAAGTGTTTTTCTACATTATTTCCATTTTTAAGCTTTTGGGATTTCACTATTTTGAAGCCTTTTGTTTTTTAATACCTTCAAGGTTTTAAGTTTTGCTTCTTAGAGTGGAGTTGATTTTGGAAAGAGCTGAGAGTCATTTGGTGAGGGGGATGACCAGGCCAAGCAACACAGACTGTAGTAAAACATCAGCTGAGAATATGAGCAATCCTGCCTGAGCAATCCAATTTCTGGTTGTTCTAATCTTTTTTTTTTTTTAAATAAAGAGCTTTTTATGAAGAAGAATGAGTTTTCTGATCTCAAAGCCTCCCTTTTGCAGAGTCAAAATATCAAGGATCTGCCTGATTGAACTCAACCTAACCTTACAGACTCGATTTCCCATGACACAGCCATTAACTGTGGCCATGTGAACTACATGGCCTTCCCTCAGTACTCACCAGCTCTGCACCTTTGCCTATGTTCTTCTTTATGAAGGAGGCTTTTCTCCCTATTCTCATTGATTTCTATTTACTACTCCTTCATTTCACAGAAGTTTTAATATGGCCATCATCAGTCCTGCTTACTTCTTACTTATCTTTAATGATCTGTAGAATGACAGTTCCCATACCTTCCCAACTGGGAATTAATCTCTCTGAGTTTCCCTAGTACTGTGTTGCCTTCTGTTTTGTTGCATAGCTATTAGATTCTAAGCTTTTTGTTTAAGTGCCTTCAGTTTTGTAGGACTAACATCTAGCCCGGTTTTTTTCCCTTTTAAATTGGAGTCATAATAACAGATCTATATTCTTCTTTCTTCTTACTGACCCTCTGCAATTAGTTTGTATTCACTTATTTAAAAACAATGCATCTGTGCAAGCAATGAGCATATAAAAATTAATATGATATGTTGCTCCTGTGGTATTCACAGTTTACTAGAGGAGCTAGTGACCTAATGAAGTTATTACAAATTAATGGGTCAAGTGCTGTTTTAGAAATAAATACAGGGTTAAGCTGTGACTCAAAGGAGAGAGTAATCAATTCTGCAGTTGGGTGCTTGGGAACAGCTCCATTGAACAGAAGACACTAGCTCTGGTTCTCTAAGGACAAATAGGTGTCACCAAGTAGACAAAGATCAAGAGGGCATTCCAGAGAGGGAAAGATATATAAAGACATCAATATATAAGAAAGTATTGTATCTTTAGTCAACTGCAACAATTTGAAATCTGGACGGTAAGAAATGTGATGAGAGAGAAGCAAAGGGCAGATTTTAGAGAGCCCTGTGTGCTATGCAAAAGATCCTGGACTTTGTGTGGTTGAAATGGAACCACCACAGTAATTAAATCACAGGTAATGGGATGGGGTTGTAATTTAGAAAGGTCTGGAGCAGTGGGGATTGATAGAAAGATCAAATGCAATCATACATGCTCTAGATTAAAATATGATGCATCTCACAAAGATGAGGACTTATCAAATGATGGAACCTGTAATATAACATAGCTTACATATTACCTGAAAGAAAATGTATCAGCAATGTCTGCCAGATGAAGACCTATATTTTCTCCAATGGATCCAGAAAAAGTATGTGACTTTAATAGAAAGATTTAAAGAAATGAAAATTCAAACTAACTTGATTATTTTTGGTCCAAAACCTATGGGATACAGCAAAGGCAGTCCTAAGGGGGAAATACATAGCCATCTGAGCCTCTCTCAAAAAACTGAAAAATCCAGAATACACCAGCTCTCTTTACACCTTAAAGAACTGGAGAATCAACAACAAATTAAGCCAACCCCATGCACAAGAAGGGAAATAATCAAGATTAAAACAGAGATCAATGATATAGAAACTAGAGACACAGTAGAACACATCAATGAAACTATTTTCTGTTAAATCTTAAATCCACGCCCAGTGACCATGAAAACTGAACTTGGTGGACATGGTGGCGGTGAGATAGAAAGGAGTGGGAGAAAGCCCCAGAGGAAGGGGGTAATATTAGTGCAGGACTTTCACAGATCCACGCCCTATACTCTGCAACTGTCTTCAGTAGAGAGTGTGCCTTTGCTCCCCAGAACCCTATGAAAAGACGGCAGCCTTTCTCCTCTCCTCTTCAGGGGCATTCAAGAAAAGCACTGTCTGAGGTCTTCCTCTCTCATTTTCCTTCTAGGCCATAGAAGGCCAACCACCATGGCTTCAAAATAGTGGTTTTTTTGCTAATTTCCCACACAAAGTAAGTAGGAGCCTAGGTGAGTTGCTTGCATATGGCAACATTATAAGCAAGAACCTGCCATTTCCTCTTGGCTGCATGCACATATTGCCCCAGGAAAATTGGCCCAGGAAAACCCTAGGACTGACCATACCTTTGGATAATATGGGTTCATCAAGTGGTCAAGAGAGAAGGATACAAACAAAAGGCAGAGCTATAAAACAGAATTTTGTGTGGCTTGACTTACAAGAGTTTAAGAACTGGAATGGTGGGAAGTGAGATTGGAGTAAGAGGCAAGAGCTGGATCTTGGAGGGTCTTGAATTCTGTTCAAAGGAGCTGAAATGTAGGAGAGAGAGACACCCAGAAATAAGTCAATTAGGGAAGAACCAGGATCCCGTTATAATTTAGAAGGACCTGAAGGCTGTGTAGAGGGTGGGTTGTCATCCACAGCAAGCCTAGGGAGGGTAAGATTTGAATTTCCTGTTTGCCCAGTAAGAACATATGACACCTGATAAGGGTGTTTGCATTATACTGCTCTCTGGGTCCAGGAAAATAGCTCAGGGATTTCACTGGTAGCAAGATGTCAGGTCTTCATTACCCTGTCATCTTTTACTACATATGAGCCTTCTTCATACGAGCTCTCAGCTCTCAGCTCTAGCCTGAGAATCATTTGTTCTTATCCCAGATGGGAAGAGGAGCTGAGAACTGGAGGTTCCAGTGGAGCTCCATTAATCACCAAGGAGAGGCATCCAGCTATAAAACCCACACCCCATACTGAACCAAGTGTGAGTTGGGTACGTTTAAAAGCGTGGCTGAACCCCAAAAAACACCTCACTCTAATTTTGCCCTCCCTACCCTTAGGTTAAAATGAGTCAAGCCAGGGAGTACCTGCACAGTGTTGGGGCAATCTGGTTCTTTACAAAGAAGGAGGCTCATGGTCATTATTAGGGAGAAAAGAAGTTTTCCTGGGGGTTCTGGAACTTTCTGATTTTTCTATTTTTTTTTCCTACTTAGATGACTCCATTCTTTAGCCTTCGCTCTAATTTAGTTCTCCCCATAATAAATTTTGGCCTTCAGAAAACCTGTCACTGGAATGAGTACTTAATAGATCCTCAAAATTTGCCAATGAACTTATTTTATTTTATTTTTTAGCTTATTTAAAAAAGCTAAATCAGAATGAGGAAGCAAGATTTAGATGTAGTAGCTTTATTGGTTACTGGAAGTAGAAAAACAATCTATGTTGCTGTTGTCACTGACTCTCTGGGCCAAAAGGCACCTTAAAGTCTCTGTGGCTCTAACTTGCTTCCACCCTAGGATGCCAAGCGGCAGTTACCCAGCTTGTGAGTAGGCGGGGTGCGGGGATCTTCTTGCTTTCTCAGGCAGCTCTTCTGACAGAACTGAACTGTGCTTCGCATAATGGTCACCCACTACTCATAGTCCCATTTTCCTACACGGAATAACTTTTACCCTTTTTTCATAAGAGGGAAGGGAGACAAACTAGGCTACCATGACAAACACAGCAGCCTTTGCCTCTGGCGAATGCTAGGACCAGTGCCATTTGTTTGGCAATAATCACTCCATGGTTCAGTTTTTTGCCCTTTGCAAAAAGGGTTCTGCTCCTTCCTGTCCTCCTTTCTCTCCCCTTTAGCCCACTTTTCCAATATGTAAAATATTTAGAATCTGATCTTTACCAGCAGTAGCATAAATTCTAGGTTCTTAAGCCATTCCCAATACAGAGCCCCATACACAATCCTACCTTGAGGTTTGCAATGTGGACTGAGTGTCCATGAATTGAACTTTGGTGTAATTTTTTTCCTCCTTGGTGAGATGTTGTAGCTTTGCTGAGAAGGATCTGGTGGAGGGGCAATATCCAGACCTCCTGAATATCCTGACAACATGACATTTCCAAAATCTTCTAAAGTCACTTTTCAGACCTTTAGGATTCAGTCTCCTTGCTCTAAGACGACTGTCCAAACTCTCTCTCTCTCTCTCTCTTTTTTTTTTAAAGATTTTATTTATTTGTGAGAGAGGGAGAGAGAGAGAGAGAGAGAGAGTGAGCACGAGCACAGGCAGAGTGGCAGGCAGAGGCAGAGGGAGAAGCAGGCTTCCTGCCGAGCAAGGAGCCTGATGTGGAACCCGATCCCAGGACACTGGGATCATGACCTGAGCCGAAGGCAGCTGCTTAACCAACTGAGCCACCCAGGTGCCCCCAAACTCTCTTAAAATATCAGGCTGGTCACAGGTCAAGATGCAGATTTGAATGATTGCCTCTCTTTGTGACCTTTCTCCCTGTCTAAAACAAGTAAGTGGGTGGGTGGACGTCTGTAGCAAAATATGGGAGGAAAAGGTGGGCCAGGTGGATGGAATTGTTTCTCAGCGTGGTTGGTTCTCACAGCTTTTTAGGGTTGTTTTGTTTCTACACTTCTAGCCCTCTTTTGACCAACTCCTTCCCCACCTCTTCACCCTAAACCCCCAGAAACCACAACAACAGTCAAATAATTAAACACACGAAACAAACAAAACTGCCTCTGTGTGAATATGCCTCTCTGGTCACGCCAACTCCGTGAGAGATGCTTCCCAGTAAACAGGAACAGGCAGAATTTCTCGAGAGAGCCAGACACACAACAGACTCTGCACCCTCAAGGCAGAAGGGAGAGGAAAGGCCAAAGCTTCTGGAAGGGTTTGGGCCTGTCGGTACTTGGAAACTGGGAGAAAGGTGGGGCAAAGGCACTCCCAAGAATCCTGGCAGACTCCAAAGGGAGGGAAAACCTGTGTTTGCAGCCATCAGGCTGTGAAGTGTCGGGCTAAAAAGGAGATATAGGGTCTAGGATTTTTTTTCCTTCCAGTTTTATTGTGATATAATTGACATATAACCTCAGATTGGCTGAAGATGTGCAATATAATGATTTGATATATATATGTATTGCAAATGATTACTGCACTAGGTTTAACATCTATCATCTTGCTTTGTTGTTGTTGTTGTGAAGGGAAC
Organism: Mellivora capensis; assembly: GCA_004024625.1. Lineage (NCBI taxonomy): Eukaryota > Metazoa > Chordata > Mammalia > Carnivora > Mustelidae > Mellivora > Mellivora capensis. The sequence goes on along the minus strand of PISX010001976.1, from coordinate 53,813 downwards.
TTTTAGGATCTAGTCTCTTGGCAACTTTCAAAAATGTAATTCAGTTTTGTTAACCATAGTCACCCTACTGTACATTATCTCCTCAGAACTTATTTATCTTATAACTAGAAATTTGTGCCTTTTTGACCTCTTTCACCCATTTCCCCTACCTATATGACTTACCTGTGGCAAACACCAACCTTTTCTCTATTTCTGTGAGTTTGGTTTTTTTTTTTTTTATTCCACATGTATGTGAGATCCTACAGCATTTGTCTTTCTCAGTCTGACTTATTTAACTTAGCATAATGCCCTCAGGATTCATCCATGTTGTAGCAAATGGCTAGATTTTCTCTTCCTCCTCCCCTCCTCCACCTTCTTCTTTAGGATTTTCTTCTTTTTAATGGTTGAATAATATGTGTGTGTGTGTGTGTGTGTGTGTGTGTGTGTGTGTTGCATTTTGAGTTTTTAATTTTTATTTTATTTTATTTCTTTTAAGATTTTATTTATTTATTTGATAGAGAGAGAGAGAGATCACAAGTAGGCAGAGACGCAGGCAGAGAGTGAGAGGGAAACAGGCTCCCTGCTGAGCAGAGAGCCCGATGCAGGGCTCGATCCCAGGACCCTGAGATCATGACCTGAGCCGAAAGCAGCGGCTTAACCCACTGAGCCACCCAGGCGCCCCCATTTTGGGTTTTTTAAAAGTAAAGAATGGGTGACCTCAGAGTGTCTGCACATGCTAAGGGGAGGGAAGTGGGTGAAGATGTCGGAGAGGGAGGAATAATGGATGAAACACGGTTCTTTCAGAATGCAGAAGTGGTGGGGTCCAGAGTGTGGGTTGAAACAATTAGAGAAGAGAGAAGAGACTCTGCTGTCATTGTAAGGGTGGTGAAGATAATGGAATTGCTGGAGTGGATGCAGATAAAAGTTTAGGCAAGGACACGAGTGGGAATGTGGGATGTTCCCCGATGGTCTCTAATTCACTGTGACATGGAAGAGAGGTTTGTGGCAGGATTTTTTAGTAAGCTATTTCCCTTTGAGGCCTCTGGAACCATTGAGCTAGAGTGACATCTGGATTTGAGCACAACCTCATTTCTCACTCCCCTCACTCTCCAAGAACATGGAATAGTGTGTGTGTGTGTGTGTGTGTGTGTGTGTGTGTATGTGTGTGTGTTCACACATACGTGGGCACCACGTGCATTGTGTCTGGAGGGAACTGAGTGGGAGGCAGTGTGAGGGACACTTTATCTTTCTGTGTGGCTCTCTTCATGCCTCATCATCCACCTCACCTTCTTCCCCTGCTTTCTTCAGGACCATTCTGTCTTCCATCTCTTCATTGTTTTTTCTTTCCTTCCATTGCAGAATATCTGCCTCCAACTGGCCACCACGATGCTTTCATTAAGTATCTGTTCATATTTTTTGTTATGAATGCTGAAAGTCTGATAGTTCATCAATATCATGAGTTTTTTTCCTTCCACAAGGCCTGCTGTTTGATACAGTGTGTGCCAGGCCATGATGCACTGTTAGATATGGTTCTTGCCTTCTCAAAAACAGAGGCCCAAATTATACGGCAAGTGGAAACAGAACCAATTTTTAGAGATGGTGATCTTTCATATTCATCTTACTGTTTTTCTCTTTACTTCTCAAATATTAAGCCTGGGAAAGAAGTGCTGAGGGCCCTGAAAGAAGGGCTTAAAATATAATATGCAACAGTTGCCAAAGGGAAGCTTAAAATTAGCTTTCTTAATGAAACCACAGGTTTCGTTCAGTAAATTTAACATCCTGCTTGAATCAGGAAGCCTTTGGACTCAAGTCTGCAACTGACAACATGACTCACCTACTAGAGAAATTGATTAAGAACATTAAAGGAATTTTTAAATTGTGGCAAGGTCTACATAATGTAAACCTTGTCATCTTAACCACTTTTAAGAGTAATGTTCAGTACTATTAAGTATATTCACATTGTTTGCAAGCAATCTCTAGAACTTTTTCATCTTGCAAAAGTGAAACTCTATATCCATTAAACAAAAATTCCCCATTTTCCCTCCCCCTAGCCCCTGGCAACCACCATTCTCCTTTTTGTCTCTATGAATTTGACTATTCTAGGTACCCTGTATAAGTGGAATCATACAATATTTGTCTTTTTGTGGCTGGCTCTTCTCACTTTGTGTAATGTTCTCAAGGTTCATCTGTGTTGTAGCATATGCCAGAATTCCCTTCCTTTGTAAAGTTGACTAATATTTCATTGTATGTGTATACCACATTTTGTTCATCCATTAATCCACTGATGGACACTTGGGTTGCTTCTATCTTTGGCTATTGTGAATAATGTTGCTGTGAACATGCATATATAAGCACCTGTTTGAGTCTCTACTTTCAATTCAATTTGAATTTGGGTATATTCCTAGAAATGGAATTGCTGGATCATATAATAACTCTATTTTTAATTCTTTGAGAACCTGGTATTACTGTTTTCCATAGAGACTGCAGATTTTACATGCCTACTAAGAGTGCTCAAGGATTTCAATTTCTCCACATCCACACAAACATTTGTTATTTTTTAAAAGATTTTATTTATTAATTTGAGAGAGAGAGAGAGAGAGAGAGAGAGAATGTGTGGAAGGGGCAGAGGAAGAAGGAGAGACAGCTTTGGGCAGACTCTGCACTGAGCACAGAGCTTGACATGGGGTTTAGTCTCATGACCTTGAGATCTCCACCTGAACTGAAACCAAGAGCCAATGCTTAACCAACTGAGCTGTCCAGGGACCCCTCAATTATTCTTTAAGTCAGATTTTTTTTTATGTCAATATTTGCTGACTTGGCTTTTTTTGGTTTGTGTATTCTTTTTTAACAATTTGATTGAGGTATAATTCACCATATAAATCAGCCATTTAAACTGTACAATCAATAGTTTTTAGTAAGTTTATAGAGTTCTGCAGCTATCATCACAACTCTATGTTAGAATATTTTCATCATCCCCAAAAGATCCCTTCTCCCACCCCAGGCAACCATTATATTCTGCCTCTGTAAATCTGCCCATTTTCGATATTTCATATAAATGGAATCCTACATTACTGGCCTTTGTGCCTGGCTTCTTTCACTGAGTGTAATGTTTTCAAGGTTCATCCATGTTGTAGCATTTATCAGTTTTTCATTTCTTTTTATTATTAAATAATGTTCTATTGTATGGATATACCACATTTTCTTTATCCATTTACCAGCTGATGGACACTTGGATTATTTTTAGGTTTTGGCTATTGACTAATGCTTCTATGAGCATTCATGAACTAGTCTTTGTTGTAGATATGTTTCTATTTATTTTGGGTAGATAACTAAGAGTAGAATTGCTGAGCCTTATGGGTAATTTATGTTTAACTTTTTAAGAAACTGCCCAACTGTTTCTGAAGTAGTGGTTCCATTTTACATTTCCATCAACAATGTATGAGCGTTCTAGTTTCTCCATTTCTTCATCAACACTTGCTATTGTCTGCCTTTTGGATTATAGTCCTTTTTGTGGATGTGAGGTGGTTATGTCCTTGCAACTTTATTTATTTATTTATTTATTTATTTTGTTGGTTTTCAAATTTTTAAAAATTTTTTTTCATTTCTTTTCAGGGTAACAGAATTCATAGTCTTATACCACACCCAGTGCTCCATGCAATGCGTGCTCCATAATACCCACCACCTGGCTCCCCCAACCTCCCACCCCTTGCCCCTTCAAAACCCTCAGGTTGTTTTTCAGAGTCCATAGTCTCTCATGGTCCATGTCCTTACAAGTTTAATTTGAATTTCCCTAGTGACAAATGGTATCTTTTAATGTGTTTATTATGTATCCATATATCTTTTTAGTGAAATGTTCATTCAAATCTTTTTGCTATTTTTAAATTGAGCTGTTCATTGTCTTATCATTGAATTGTGAGCATTCTTTTTTATTTTATTTTATTAATATAGAATGTATTATTTGCTTCAGAGTTACAGGTCTGTGAATCGTCACCCTTATATAATTCACAGCACTCACCATAGTACATACCCTCCCCAATGTTCATCACCCAGCCACCCTATCCACCCCCAACCCTAGCAATCCAGTTTGTTTCCTTAGATTAAAAGTCTCTTTTGGTTTGTCTCCCTCTTGATACCATCTTGTTTCATTTTTTCCCCTCCTTTCCTCGCATTGACACCTTGCCCTGCCTCTCAAATTCCTGATATCAGAGAGATAATATGATAATTGTCTTTTTCTGATTGACTTATTTTGCTTAGCATAATACATTCTAGTTCCATTCATGTCATTGCAGATGGCAAGATTTCATTTCTTTTGATGGCCGCATAGTATTCCACTATATATCACATCTTCTTTATCCTTTATCTGTTGATATTCATCTAGGTTGTTTCTATAGTTTGGCTATTGTGGACATTGCTGCTATAAACATTTGGGTGCACGTGCCCCTTCAGATCACTACATTTGTATCTTTAGGATAAATGCCCAGTAGTGCAATTGCTGGGTTGTGGGGTAGCTCTATTTTCAACTCTTTGAGGAACCCCCATACTGTTTAGCAGAGTGGCTACACCAGCTTGCATTCCCATCAACAGTGTAGGAGGGTTCCCCTTTTTCCACATCCTCGCCAACACCTTTCATTTCCTGACTGGTTCCTTTTAGCCATCCTGACTGGTGTGGTTGTACCTCACTGGGGTTTTGATTTGTATTTCCCTGATGCCGAGTGATGTGGAGCATTTTTTCATGTGTCTGTTGGCCATCTGGATGTCTTCTTTGCAGAAATATCTGTTCATGTCCTCTGCCCATTTCTTGATTGGATTATTTGTTCTTTGGGTATTGAGTTTGATAAGTTCTTTATAGATTTTGGATACTGGCCCTTTATCCTGTATGTCGTTTGCAAATATCTTCTCCCATTCTGTCAGTTGTCTTTTGGTTTTGTTGACTGTTACCTTTGCTGTGCAAAAGCTTTTGATCTTGATGAAGTCCAAATAGTTCATTTTTGCCTTTGCTTCCCTTGCCATTGGCAATGTTTCTAGGAAAAAGTTGCTGTGGCTGAGGTCAAAGAGGTTGCTGCCTGTGTTCTCTTCAAGGATTTTGATGGATTCCTGTCTCACACTAATGTCTTTCATCCATTTTGAGTCTATTTTTGTGTGTGGTGTAAGGAAATGGTCCAGTTTCATTCTTCTGCATGTGGCTGTCCAATTTTTCCAACACCATTTTTGAAGAGACTTTTTTCCATTGGACATTCTTTCCTGCTTTTTCAAAGATTAGTTGACCCTAGACTTGAGGGGCCATTTCTGGGTTCTCTATTGTGTTCCATTGATCTATGTGTCCGTTTTTGTGCCAGTACCATAGTGTCTTGGTGATTACAGCTTTGTAATAGAGCTTGAAGCCTGGAGTTGTGATGCTTCCAACTTTGGGTTTCTTTTCAACATTCCTTTGGCTATTTGAGGTCTTTTCTGGTTCCATATAAATTTTAAGATTATTTGTTCCATTTCTTGGAAAAAATTGATGGTATTTTGGTAGGGATTACGTTAGATGTATAGATTGTTCTAGGTAGCATAGACATTTTCACAATATTTGTCCTTCCAATCCATGAGCATGGAACATTTTTTCATTTCTTTGTGTCTTCCTCAATTTCTTTCATGAGTACTTTATAGCTTTCTGAGTACAGATTCTTTGCCTCTTTGGTTAGGTTTATTCCTAGGTATCTTATAGTTTTGGGTGCAATTGTAAATGGGATTGACTCCTTAATTTCTCTTCTGTCTTGTTGGTATATAGAAATGCAACTATTTTCTGTGCATTGATTTTATATCCTGACACTTTACTGAATTCCTGTATAAGTTCTAGAAGATTTAGAGTGGAGTCTTTTGGGTTTTTCACATAAAGTATCATAACATCTGAAAAGAGTGAGAGTTTGACTTCTTCTTTGCCAATTTGGATACCTTTTATTTCTTTTTGTTGTCTAATTGCTGAGGCTAGGACTTCTAGTACTATGTTGAATAGCAGTGGTGATAGTGGACAGCCCTGCTGTGTTCCTGACCTTAGGGGAAAAGTTTTTCCCCATTGAGAATGATATTCACTGTGGGTTTTTCATAGATGGCTTTGATATATTGAAATATATACCCTCTATCCATACATTGTGAAGAGTTTTGATCAAGAAAGGATGCTGAGGCACCTGGGTGGCTCAGGTGGTTAAGTGGCTGCCTTCAGCTCAGGTCATGATCCCAGGTTCCTGGGATCAAGTCCTGCATCAGACTCCCTGATCTTCGGAGAGCCTACTTCTCCCTCTCCCTCTGCCTGCCACTCTGCCTACTTGTGCGCTCTATTTCTCTGACAAATAAATAAATAAAATCTAAAAAAAAAAAAGGATGCTGTACTTTGTCAAATGCTTCTTCAGCACCTATTGAGAATATCATATGGTTCTTGTTCTTTCTTTTATTAATGTATTATATCACAATGATTGATTTCTGGATGTTGAAACATCCTTGCAGCCCAGGAATAAATCTCACTTGGTCGTGGTGAATAATCTTTTAATGTTCTGTGGATCCTATTGGCTAGTATTTTGGTGAGAATTTTGTATCTGTGTTCATCAAGGATATTGGTCTCTAATTCTCCTTTTTGATGGGGTCTTTGTCTGGTTTTCGGGATAAAGGGAATGCTGGCCTCATAAAATGAGTTTGGAAGTTTTCCTTCCATTTCTATTTTTTGAACAATTTCAGGAGAATAGTTATTATTTAGTCTTTAAATGTTTGGTAGAATTCCTCTGGGAAGTTGTCTGGCCCTGGGCTCTTGTTTGTTGGGAGATTTTTGATGACTCCTTCAATCTCCTTACTGGTTGTGGGTCTGCTCAGGTTTTCTATTTCTTCCTGGTTCAGTTTCAGTTTTGATAGTTTATATGAATGTAGGAATGCCTCCATTTCTTCCAGATTTTCAAATTTGCTGGTGTAAAGCTGCTCATAATATTTTCTTATAATTGTTTGTATTTCTTTGGTGTCGGTAGTGATCTCTCCTTTTTCATTCATGATTTTATTTATTTGGGTCCTTTCTCTCTCTCTTTTTTAAAATTTCTTTTCAATGTTCCAGAATTCATTGTTTATGCACCACACCCAGTGCTCCATGCAACACGTGCCCTCCACAATACCCACCACCAGGTTCACCCAACCTCCCATTCCCCTCCCCTCTAATACCCTCAGTGAGTTCCTCAGAGTCCACAGTCTCTCATTGTTCGCCTCCCCCTGCAATTTCCCCCAACTCCCTTCTTCTCTCCATCTCCCCATGTCTTTTTTTTTTTTTTTTTGATAAGTCTGGCCAGGGGTTTATCAATCTTATTAATTCTTTCAATGAACCAGCTCCTAGTTTCATTGATTTGTTCTATTGTTCTTTTGGTTTCTATTTCATTGACTTCTGCTCTGATCTTTATTACTTCTCTTCTCCTGCTGGGTATAGGCTTTCTTTGCTGTTCTTTCTCCCGCTCTTTTAGGTGTAGGGTTAGGTTGTGTACTTGTGACTCTCTTGTTTCTTGAGAAAGGCTTGTATTGGTATTTACTTTCTTCTTAGGACCACCTTTGCTGCATCCCAAAGATTTTGAACAGTTTTATTTTCATTTTCATTTGTTTCCATGATTTTTAAAAATTCTTCTTTAATTTCCTAGTTGACCCATTCATTCTTTAGTTGGATGCTCTTTAGTGTCCATGTATTTCAGTTCTTTCCAACTTTCCTCTTGTGATTGAGTTCTAGCTTCAGAGCATCATGGTCTGAAAATATGCAGGGAATGATCCCAATCTTTTGGTACTGTTTGAGAACTGATTTGTGATCCAGTATGTGATCTATTCTGGAGAATGTTCCATGTGCATTAGAGAAGAATGTCTATTCCATTGCTTCGGGATGGAATGTTCTGAATATATCTGTGATGTCCATCTGGTCCAGTATATCATTTAAGGCCTTTATTTACTTGTTGATCTTTTGCTTAAATGATCTGTCCATTTCAGTGAGGGGGTTATTAAAGTCCTATACTATTATTGTATTATTGTCAATGTGTTTCTTTGATTTTGTTATTAATTGGTTTATATAGTCAGTTGCTTCTATGTTAGGGGCATGGATATTTAAAATTGTTAGATCTTCTTGTTGGACAGACGCTTTAGGTTTGATATAGTGTCCTTCCTCATCTCTTATTATGGTCTTTGGCTTAAAATGTAATTTGTCTGATATAAGGATTTCCTCCCCAGCTTTCTTTTGTTGTCCGTTAGCATGGTTAATTGTTTTCCACTTTAAATCTGGAGGTGTCTTGGGTCTAAAATGAGTTTCTTGTAGATAGCATATCAATGGTTTGTTTTTTTTTTTAATCCATTCTGATACCCTGTGTCTTTTGATTGGGGCATTTAGCCCATTTACATTTGGGGTAACTATTGAAAGATATGAATTTAGTGCCATTTATTGCCTGTAGAGTAACTATTACTGTATATTGTCTCTGTTCCTTTCTAGTCTCTTACTTTTAGGCTCTCTTTTTGCTTAGAGAACCCCTCTCAATATTTTCTGTACGTATGGTTTGATGTTTGCAAATTCTCTTAATTTTTGTTTGTCCTAGAAGCTGTTTATTTATCCTTCTATTTTCAGTGACAGCCTAGCTGGATACAGTATTCTTGGCTACATATTTTTCTCATTTAGTGCTCTGAATGTATCATGCCAGTACTTTCTGATCTGCCAGGTCTCTGTGAACAGGTCTGGTGCCAATAACATTTCTACTGTTTATGTTATGGACCTTTATTCCCGAGCTGCTTTCAGGATTTTCTCTTTGTCACTGAGACTTGTATGTTTTACTATTAGATGACAGGGTGTTGACCTATTTTATTGATTTTGAGGGGAGTTCTCTGTGCCTCAAAATCTCCTGGATTTTGATGCTTGTTCCCCTCACCAAATTAGGGAAATTCTCTGCTATAATTGCTCCCATATACCTTCTGCCCCTGTCTCTTTTTTTGTCTTCTGGGATGCCAATTATTCTAATATTGTTTTATGTTATGGTATCACTTACTCTTGAATCCTCCCCTCATGGTTCCAGTAGGTGTTTATCTCTCTTTTTGTCAGCTTCTTTATTCTCTATCATTTGGTCTTCTATATCACTAATTATCTCTTCTGCCTCATTTATCCTAGCATCAAGAGCCTCCATTTTTGATTGCACCTCATTTTTTTTATTTCAACTTGGTTCGATTTAGTTCTTTTATTTTTCCAGGAAGGGATTTTTTTCTCCAGGAAGGGATTTTCTAGTATTTTCCATGCTTTTTTCAAGCCCAGCTAGCACCTTGATAATCATTCTGAACTCTAGTTCTGACACATTACTAATGTCTGTATTGATTAGGTGCCTAGCTGTTGGTACTGCCTCTTGTTCTTTTTTTTTTGAGGTGAGTTTTTCTACCTTGTCATTTTATCCAGTAAAGAATAGATGAACGAGGGAACAAAATACTAAAAGGGTAGCAACAACCTGTGAAAAATATACACTAATGAGATCGGAAGAGACCTGAAACCAGGGGGAGAGGAAAGGAGAAAAAAAAATCTATCTATTTATCTATCTATTGTCTATCTATCTATCTATCTATCTGTCTATATAGATAGATAGATATGGTACTGGTGAATAGAACAGAACCATACACTTGATTTTAGGTGTATTTTGGTCTGCTCAAGAAACTTCCTCCCAAATTTTTAATGTGGGATTTTATTTTTTATTTATTTTTTATTTTGACAGGCAGAGATCAGAAGCAGGCAGAGAGGCAGGCAGAGAGAGAGGGAAGAAGCAGGCTCCCCGCTGAGCAGAGAGCCCGATGTGGGGCTCCATCCCAGGACCCTGAGATCACGACCTGAGCTGAAGGCAGAGGCCTAACCCACTGAGCCACCCAGGCGCCCCTAATGTGGTATTTTAAAGAAAGAAAAACTTATATATATAGAGAAATAAGGGTAAACATGATGACGGGATGGTATATGGTTGTAAAGATGAGAATTAAAAAAGATCCTAAAAAAAGAATTTATAAGATAAGAAGCTGGTTGGAAAAAGAAGAAAGAATGTCATCAGGCTGGAGATTAGAACAAAGGCATGTGTTATATTTTGGGTATATTTTGATCTGTTAGAAGAAACTGTATCCCAAAATTTTAAAGAAAGAAAAACCTATATGTATATAAAAAAATAAGGTTAAATACAATGAAGGGATAGAATATAACAATGAAAATTAAAAAAGATTTTTAAAAAAGGCATTAGTAAAATAAAATAGTTAACAAAAAATTTAAAATAGGAAAGAGGAAACATTTTTAAAAATAGAATAAGAAAAAAATAAAATAAAATAAATTAACTTTGGTAGACTAAACAATCAAGGGAAAAGAGCCCTGAATTCTGTATGGTGCATTCCCCTAGCTCTGGAGTTCCACAGTTCTCATTGATTAGTGAACTTGGTCTTGAATGGATGTTCCTACTGATCTTCTGGGGGAGGGTCCTGCTGCAGTGATTCTCAAATGTCTTTTCCTGAGGTGGAATTGCACCACCTTTGCCAGGGGCCAGGCTAAGCAATTTCCTCGGTTTTGCTCTCAGTAGTTTTTGTTCCTGAACACTTTCTGTACAGCTTTAGAGGAGGAGAATGAAGATGGCAGCCTTTCAAACTCTGGCCCCATAGGAGCTGAATGCTCAGGGCCCCACTCCTCAGCATACCCTCAGAGAAAAGCAGTCAATCCTTCCCATTTCCCTGGTCTGTGGCCGCAATCCATGCTCACCCAGACTGTGACTGAGCATTTCTATCTCTGGTGCATGGCCCCATTTGGAGTCTCCAAATCTAGCAGATTCCTGCCGCACACTCCACTGCCACTCCTCCTGGAGGAGAAAGGATGGGGGTCTCCCCAGATATGCCACTTGTGGGTCCCTCCTCAAGGAGCAGTGTCCCAACTGTGCCTCAGATCATGGTGTAAGGTAACCCCAGGCTGAGAGGTCACTCCTTGGCTCTGTCTCTGTAGCCGGCTTCCCCACTCTGATATGTGGGAGCTCTGCCATACTCAGACACCCCAGTCTTTTTGTAACCCCGAGGGTCCTGAGACCACACTATCCCTACGAGTTTTCTACCCCCCACCCCCACCCTGGCTTAGCCTCTGGAGCGATGTCCCTCAGTGGAGCAGATTTCTAAAAGTTCTGATTTTGTGCCCCACTACTCTACCACTTGCTGGGAGCCGGCCCCTCCCCCCATGGCCTATCTTCCCTTATATCTCTTTGGATTCACTTCTCCGCACAGTCTACATTCCACAAAGTGGTCTCTTTTCCATTCCTAGAATTGCTGCTCTTCTCTTCAATCTCCTCTTGAGTTTGTAGGTGTTCAGAATGATTCAATAACTATCTAGCTGAACTCCTGGGACCCAAGGACATTTAGGTCTCCTACTCCTCTGCCATCTTGCCCCTCCTCCCTGTGAGTGTTCTTTATATATTCTGGTTACAAGTATTTTATCAGATATATAATTTGGAAATATTGTCTCCTAGCTTGTGGCTTGTCCTTTCATTTTCTTAATGGTGTCTTTTGAAATGCAAAACTTTTAAGTTTTTACGAAGTCCAGTTTATCAATATTTTGTTTTATGGATAGTGCTTTTGATATCATATCTAAGAAATCTGCCTAACCCAAGTTACAAGGATTTTCTCCATTGTTTTCTTCTAAAAGTTGTATAGTTTCACTTTTATTTTTTATTATTTTAGTTATTTTTAAGTAGGCTCCATGCCCAGTGTGGTGTTCAATGTGGGGCTCAAACTCATAACTGAGATTAAGACCTGAGCTGAGATCAAGAGTTGGACACTTAATTGAGCCATGCAAGTGCTCCAAAAGTTGTGTAGCTTTAATTCTTACTTGTAGTAAAGGATGTTAGGTCTATGATTCATTTTGTGTATAAAATTTGTTAATTTTTGTGTATAGTGTGAAGTAAGGGTGTAAATTAATATTTTTTCTTGTGGGTATCTAGTTGTCTCAGTAGCATATGTTGAAAAGATGCTCATGTAATTGTTGACTCTGCTTTTATTACATTTGTTCCTCTAAAAAAAATGTTGGGCACAAAGAATGTATGAAAGAAGATGAAGAGATTCTTCTGTGTTGAAGTTTTAAACACTGACATTAGATAATGAACATATGGTTGATGTTTTAAAGGATAAGTTGAACTACAATTTTATTTCATTTCCTTCATCTCCCCCATTCCCTCCCCAACTCTCCACTGAACATCTGCTTCTCTTCTGTGAGAGGAAGTGAAAAATTTAGGTTAGGCATAAACACAAACTCTCTTTACTGTATTGTTCCCTTTTAAGTAAAAAAAAAAAAACAAAAAAAAAAAACCAAAACAAAACCCCAGCCTGCTGGGTCAGTTTAGCACTGAATTACCCTATATCAACAGATCTATGGCAGTTTTTGGAAGCTGGCTTTCCCCAGGAAGCAGAACTGCTCTAGTTCTCGGTGTTATATAACAAATCCAGTGGGTCACTTTCAAGGATGCTAACAGGAGTCAAGACACACCATCCTTCTAATATCAAAGAACTTTTCTTTATATTTGCTTTATTGATGAATTTTTCACAAGAAATACCTTTAGAGATACCACTGGAGTTGCGAGTCCTCCTCATCAGTTCCCACATGTATCTATGGTGCTGGCTAGAGGTAACCCCAAATAAAAACATGTTCAGTTGACTTCTGACTTCACTAATACAAGCTAGCAAGACCAGCATTCCTGGGGAAGTCTATCCCTAAAAAAGTACCATCCATTTTGCTATTTTAAGTCTTTGCAAAGAGCAGGATGATTACATCTTGCTTTGTGGAAATTTACTGAGTTCCTCTGTTTTATGGTGCTGACCTAGCAGCTATAACGGGGTTACTTTTCTACTCTGGCTTTGTCAAAGATCCCTCACAATCAGGCTGTGGCATAATTATAATAATGATAACAATGATAATAAAAATGCAGTAGCTAATATGTATACAGTACTTATTATGCACCACACACTTCTTCCTTGCCTTACATATATTAACTCATTTAACTGTGCTCTGGAGGCATACATTAAAGCTGGCATTATTGGGGGGAATAGGTGTAGAAACTATTTTGTTAGTTTGGAATATGATGAATTTCCTCTTATAAGCTAGAAGGAAAGGCTTGGGACAAGGCTTGAGGGATAAAGCTGAACCAAATAGTCCTTTTTTGGGTTTTTGAGCCAACTGGGGTGGCTCAGTTGTTAAGTGTCTGCCTTCAGCTCAGGCCATGATCCCAGCATCCTAATCTCCACATCAGGGTCTCTGCTCAGCGGTGGGAGGGGGGTGGTGTCCTGCTTCTCCTCTCCCTCTGCCTGCCATTCTGCCTGCTTGTGCTCTCTCTATCAAATAAATAAATAAAATCTTAAAAAAAAGAACTCACTTGAGGGAAAAGTAATGGGTAGGAAAAGTTGGTTTTTGTCACCTTACTTTGGTTAGACTTATTCTTTTGATATTCTTCCTCAAGAACTTCCAGAGTCCCCATCCACTTCCATCTCCAGGCCCCCACTTCAGCGGCCTGGCTCTGGGTCACTCTAGGGCTCTCTAGGGCTTGTTCTTGGCAGGTTGGCTCGCCATTAGTGCTTTCCTGCTCTGTGTTTCAGTGTGGAAGCCATTTGCTGGGAAGGGGCAGTTTCAGCATCAAGGGGGAGGGAGGTCTTTTAAAATTCTAGACCACCGTTGATCAGAACCAGGAATTCTACTTACTTTAAGATTTAGTTAGTATACAAACATTCTGGCTATTTTTTAGCTTTTAGCCAGTTTTTTACATTTTAGTACAAGATTCAAGAGCAAGTTTCTTGGGAGAAAAGACAAGGAGAGGAGAAATTCGGGGGGGGGGAGCATAGCTTGTCAGAAAAAACAAGGGGGGCCACAGAAGGGAAGAAAAGTTAGAGAGCCTTCGTGTACCTCAAAATTTTGCTGAGGGCCTTGCCCTGACAGTAGGGTGTGGGTAGGTCCTTCATTGCTAGTCTCCAAGTCTCACCAGCACTATAACAGTGGCCTTCTTCAAATGTGTACTCGCCTTTGTTGCCTGACTCAGAGGAATGACTCAAATGGTGAGAATGTCCAGACACGTAAGAAAGGAGACAGGTTATTTCAGATGGGGGTGGGGAACTAGTTTTGGACAGGTAGTTCCTGGTGGCATCAGAGAAAATATGCCTTAGGTGGCTCTCTCTATCACTGATACATTTATCCTGTTAAGTGGGGAGCATGACCAAGATGGCCCTAGTTTCCTTGGCTTGACCAAACTTTAAGCAAGTTTCTAACTGACAGTAGGTCACTGACCTTCCTTGTCTTAGAACATTTACTTTAGAAAACTTATAGTTGTAAATTCTCTATTTGCCCATTTGAGATGTAAATCTTTTCCTGGCCTCTTGTCCCTTTTACAACCCAGAACCATCTGTTTTAAGGACTTAGGAGCCATTCTTTGAAATGTTATCATCAAGAAAGATAGCATCCAGGTCTCCCAGTTTCTTTGGGAGGGTAGGAGCCTAAATTGGTAAGCGTCAGTTAGAAAACACAGATGGCCTAAGCACATTGATCAAACTCCCTTAACATCCTTAACAGTATTTTCTACTAGTTCACCTCAGCCCTTAAAAACCCTCTGACTTTTTTGTTCCTAGGGAATTTAAGCTCTCTCTCTCTCTTATTGCAATAGACTTGGATTGTCTTCTTCCTTTCCTGTTAAACTCAGTTCTGTGTAATTTTTCTTTGACATACAGAAACTTGCACAACATTTACATAAACTGACTCTCAGTATGTATGGAAAGCCATTAGCCAAGAAAACAGGATAACCTTATCATGGTACACTGTTATTTGGACTCATTATTGAGGGTCTGACACGTAAAACATTTCATATGCTAATAATCACCTTCAATAAATCCAAAACCCAAACCAGAATGCATCTCATCTTTCTTTGCCATGAGATACCTTAGATAAGTATAGATACACAATGTCATACACACATAGACACACACACAATTAGTAATATCTATCATGTTTTGTAGGCCTGTTGTATACTTTGTATATGTAGTACTTTATACACATTTCCCTTTTTGATCCTTATAGTATTTCTATGACTTAGGGATCATTATTTATCCCACAGATGAGGGAGCCAATGCTGAGAAGTAGAAGTAACTGCTTCAAATTCCTGTCAGAAGTGGGGTTTGAACCCAGTCAATCAGTCTTTGAATCATGACATCACGTTTTTAATGATTGTCTTTCAAGGATTCACTGAGCTACCCTGTTAGGATTCTGGCCCGGAGGGAAACCTGTATTTCCAGGAGGAATTAAGGAAGAAGTTCTGTCAAATTGTCTCTCTATCCCACCTCCCAGAAGTATTTTAGAAGCTTATACTATTCCTTAGAGAACCTCATTAGTATGCCCAACTCTCCTTTTCCCTTGTACATGTCACTTGTAATTTCTGCTTTGCAGCCTAGCCCAATCTCTTGAAGCAGACACTCTGATCTTCATTTCAGGGCAGACCTGACAAGGACAGTTGGTGATCTCTCCTGGTGCTTCTAACACATAGTATGCATTTCTTCAGTGGACCATGAAGATGGTAGCAACTTCCTCTCTGACTCACATAAGGGAGGAGATTCCAACATTTTTTCTGTCATTCCATCAACCCTCTACCTATTAGAAGTACTTGGGTGGTGAATACAACCCAACAATGCACTGCGATGTTCCTAGCTCACAACCCATGACATCAGAGGCACAGCAGTAAACAGAACATTAGAAAGCAGACAGCAATGGTTTCTACTTATTCCAAAACACAGCGATGCCAGAGAAATACGTTTCTGTTAAAAAACCCAAGTCTTTCTAGCTCCCTCTCCTTCCTTGATGTGGAAGGAAAAAGACCTTTCCAGAATTGACTAACTTCAGTAACTTTTGTATCAGCATGCTTAAAAGTGTCACAAACAACATTTTAGAAGCATCACACTACCTAGAAGAAGTATTTCTGGGCTCTGAGGGGTCCTTGTTCTAAGGCAGGTGACGTCTTGTTTTTACTGTGGAGCCTGCCCCCTCTCCTGTGGAACACAGTGAGGTTTTATTCCATGAGCCTGTGGAAAGCACTCTGTAGGTTATGCACCTCAGTCATTCAGGGGAGTAATGGTGAGGTCACTAAAATGCCTCCAATTCGTCTTCTTCCTCCCTGTGGGTGGGGCTCCCTCTCACTTGTCCTGTGACATATATAGCTCTAGTTTTGGAGTTAACATAAAAATTTTACTTCTGTTTATCGCTGGTGTCACTTCTAGATATTTTTTAGTATTGATGAGATGTTTTGTAGAAATCCACATATACTGTCCTAGATAAGGAAATTTTAAATGATTTAAAATAATAATTTTCAGAGTGCCTGGGTGGCTCAGTAGGTTAAAGCCTCTGCCTTCGGCTCAGGTCATGATTGCAGGGTCCTGGGATTGAGCCCTGCATTGAGCTCTCCATTCATTGGGGAGCCTGCTTCCTCCTCTCTCTGCCTGCCTCTCTGCCTATTTGTGATCTCTGTCAAATTAAAAAAAATAATTTTCCCTAATTTATAAGCACTTGTGGAACATTTGGAAAGTACAGAAAAGAAAAAAAACATTACCATGAGAGACTATGGACTCTGAAAAGCAACCTGAGGGTTTTGAAGGGGTGAGGGATGGGAGGTTGGGGGAACCAAGTGGTGGGTATTATGGAGGGCACGCATTGCATGGAGCACTGGGTGTGGTGCAAAAACTATGAATTCTGTTACGCTGAAAAGGAATTAAAAAAAATAAAGGCTTAAGTAGCGAAAAAAAAAAAAAAAGAAAAAAAATTACCTTGATGAGATGTTTTGTAGAAATCAACATATACTGTACTAGATAAGGAAAGGTTAAATGATTTTAAAATAATAATTTTCCCTAATAATAAGCACTTTGTGAGAAATTTGGCAAGTACAGAAAAGAAAAAAAAATACAATTGCATCAACGCAGAACCAACCATTGCTAACAGGTTTTTTTTGTTGTTTTTTTTCTTTTTGGCCTTTTATTCTGTAGCTCTGTTGTTTTCAAGTGAAAAGATAGGACTCCTGCTCAAAAGGAACTTAAAACTTTAAGGGCAACACAAAGGAGAAAATAAGATGCAATAAGATTGAAAACCAGATAACACATGGGATGATATGATGATGATAAGGAAAAGCAGCTCCAATCCTTCTATGAACATATCCACTCAATTTTGATTTTAAAATAAAATTCTAAGAATCCACATAGAGAGTCAATTCAGAAAAGTAAGTCAGTCTTTCTCTGAAGCTCCTAGCATACAAGCAACAGTTAATTAGTGTCTACAAAATAGTAAGTGGGTGAGCATAATCAAAACAGCTAATGACTAACTTGGGGATTAGTTATGAGCCTAGCCTCTCGAATCATCAAATTATGATTTGATATATACTATATTTTTGATAGGCTCTTTGATTTCTCCAGGAATCTGTGATACATATACTGCCTGGAATCAGTCTTTTCCTGCCTTGTCTGCCACTCACTGTGTATCCACGGGAAAGTTACTTCACCTCTTTACTGTTATTTTTTCACCTATAAAATAGGGAAATTAGGTTGTTGTGAGTACTAAATGAGAAAATCCACCAAACAGAATTAATACAGTCCCTGGTGCATAATAAACTCTCAAGAAATGCTAGGCATTATTAGTAGTGTAAGGCAGTGGTTAAGAGAACAAGCTTTTATCAGACTGCCTTGCCACTCTTGTGGCTTTTTTCCTACTTGCTTGTAGGAACAGATAATCAACAATGACCTCAATTGAATTACCCTTTTTGTTCCAAGATTTTGAAAACGAACAGTTTTTGTCTTTGAATTGCTTTAAAATAATAATAATTTAGTAATCAAAGTAGGTGTTTCACTAAGTGCTTCTGGGAAGTCCAGAGTTTTCTTTTAAAAAAAAAATTTTTTTTTTATTTCTTTTCAGCGTAACAGATTTCATAGTTTTACACCACACCCAGTGCTCCATGCAATGCGTGCCCTCCACAATACCCACCACCAGCCTCCCCCAACCTCCCACCCACCGCCCCTTCAAAACCCTCAGGTTATTTTTCAGAGTCCATAGTCTCTCATGGTTCACCTCCCCTCCAATTTCCCTCAACTCCCTTCTCCTCTCCATCTCCCCATGTCCTCTGTGTTATTTGTTATGCTCCACAAATAAGTGAAACCATATGATAATTGACTCTCTCTGCTTGACTTATTTCACTCAGCATAATCTCTTCCAGTCCCATACATGTTGCTACAAAGTTGGGTATTCATCCTTTCTGATGGAGGCATAATACTCCATAGTGTATATGGACCACATCTTCCTTATCCATTCGTCCATTGAAGGGCATCTTGGTTCTTTCCACAGTTTGGCGACCATGGACATTGCTGCTATAAACATTGGGGTACAGATGGCCCTTCTTTTCACCACATCTGTATCTTTGGGGTAAATACCCAGTAGTGCAATTGCAGGGTCATAGGGAAGCTCTATTTTTAATTTCTTGAGGAATCTCCATATTGTTCTCCAGAGTGGCTGCACCAACTTGCATTCCCACCATCAGTGTAAGAAGGTTCCCTTTTCTCCACATCCTCTCCAACACACGTTGTTTCCTGTCTTGCTAATTTTGGCCATTCTAACTGGTGTGAGGTGGTATCTCAATGTGGTTTTAATTTGAATCTCCCTGATGGCTAGTGATGATGATCATTTTTTCATGTGTCTGATAGCCATTTGTATGTCTTCGTTGGAGAAGTGTTGGTTCATATCTTCTGCCCATTTTTTGATATTCTGTTTTGTGTGTGTTGAGTTTGAGAAGTTCTTTATAGATCCTGGATATCAACCTTTTTTTTTAAAATATTTTTTATAAACATATAATGTATTTTTATCCCCATGGGTACATGTCTGTGAATTGCCAGGTTTACACACTTCACAGCACTAACAATAGCTGGATATCAACCTTTTGTCTGTACTGTCATTTGCAAATATATTCTCCCATTCTGTGGGTTGCCTCTTTGTTTTGTGGACTGTTTCCTTTGCTGTGCAGAAGCTTTTGATCTTGATGAAGTCCCAAAAGTTCATTTTCGCTTTTGTTTCCTTTGCCTTTGGAGACATATCTTGAAAGAAGTTGCTGTGGCTGATATCGAAGAGGTTACTGCCTATGTTCTCTTCTAGGATTCTGATGGATTCCTGTCTCACATTGAGGTCCTTTAACCATTTCGAGTTTATTTTTGTGTACGGTGTAAGAGAATGGTCGAGTTTCATTCTTCTACATATAGCTGTCCAATTTTCCCAGCACCATTTATTGAAGAGACTGTCTTTTTTCTACTATTTTTTCCTGCTTTGTCGAAGATTATTTGACCACAGAGTTGAGGGTCCATATCTGGGCTCTCTACTCTGTTCCATTGGTCTATGTGTCCATTTTTATGCCAGTCCCATCCTGTCTTGGTGATCACAGCTTTGTAGTAAAGCTTGAAATCAGGTAACGTGGTGCCACCAGTTTTATTTTTGTTTTTCAACATTTCCTTAGCAATTCCGGGTCTCTTCTGATTCCATACAAATTGTAGGATTATTTGCTCCAGCTCTTTGAAAAATACCGGTGGAATTTTGATCGGAATGGCATTAAAAGTATAGATTACTCTAGGCAGTATAGACATTTTAACAATGTTTATTCTTCCGATCCAAGAGCATGGAATGGTCTTCCATCTTTTTGTGTCTTCTTCAGTTTCTTTCATGAGTGTTCTGTAGTTCCTTGAGTACAGATCCTTTACCTCTTTGGTTAGGCTTATTCCCAGGTATCTTATGGTTCTTGGTGCCATAGTAAATGGAATCGATTCTCCAATTTCCCTTTCTGTATTTTCATTGTTAGTGTATAAGCAAGCCACTGATTTCTGTACATTGACTTTGTATCCTGTCACATTACTGAATTGCTGTATAAGTTCTAGTAGTTTGGGGGTGGAGTCTTTTGGGTTTTCCATATAAAGAATCATGTCATATGTGAAGAGAGAGAGTTTGAATTCTTCATTGCCAATTTGGATACCTTTTATTTCTCTTTGTTGTCTGATTGCTGTTGCTAGGACTTCTAATACGATGTTGAACAAGAGTGGTGAGAATGGGCATCCTTGTCGTGTTACTGATCTCAACAGGAAGGCTGTGAGCTTCTTCGCATTGAGGATGATGTTTGCTGTGGGTCTTTCATAGATAGATTTTATGAAGTTCAGGAATGTTCCCTCTATCCCTATACTTTGAAGCGTTTTAATCAGAAACGGATGCTGGATTTTGTCAAATGCTTTTTCTGTATCAATTGAGAGGAGCATGTGGTTCTTCTCTTTTCTCTTATTGATTTGTTCTATCACATTGATTGATTTGTGAATGTTGAACCACCCTTGTAACCCAGGGATGAATCCCACCTGGTCATGGTGGATCATCTTTTTAATGTGCTGTTGGATCCTGTTTGCTAGGATCTTGTTGAGAGTCTTAGCATCTATATTCATCAGTGATATTGCTCTGAAATTCTCCTTTTTGGTGTGGTCTTTGCCTGGTTTGGGGATCAGGGTAATACTGGCTTCAAAAGAAGGCCGGGGTAGCGATTCTCATATCAGATAAATTAGATTTTAAACTAAAGACTGTAGTCAGAGATACAGAAGGACACTACATCATCCTTAAAGGGACTATCCACCAAGATGATCTAACAATTGTAAATATCTATGCCCCCAATATGGGAGCAGCCAATTACATAAGAAAACTATTAATCAAGATGAAGAGTCATATTGTTATGAATACATTGATAGTAGGAGATCTTAACATGCCTCTCTCAGTAATAGACAGATCATCCAAGCAGAAAATCAATAAAGAAACAAAACCTTTGAATGAAACATTGGACCAGATTGACCTCATAGATATATAAAGAACATTCCACCCTAAAACAACAGAATACTCATTCTTCTCAAGTGCACATGGAACCTTCTCCAGAATAGACCACATCCTGGGTCACAAATCAGGACTCAACTGATACCAAAAGATTGAGATTATTCCCTGCATATTCTCAGATCACAATGCTTTGAAGCTGGAGCTCAACTACAAGGAAAAGTTTGGAAGGAACTCAAACACCTGGAAGCTAAAGACCACCTTGCTTAAGAATGCTTGGATCAACCAGGAGATCAAAGAAGAACTTAAACAATTCATGGAAACCAATGAGAATGAAGACACTTCGGGCCAAAAACTATGGGATGCAGCAAAGGTGGTCCTAAGGGGGAAATACATAGCCATCCAAGCCTCCCTCAAAAAAATTGAAAAATCCAGAATACACCAGCTGTCTCTACACCTTAAAGAACTGGAGAATCAACAACAAATTAAACCAACTCCACAACAAGAAGGGAAATAATCAAGATTAGAGCAGAGATCAATGAGGTAGAAACTAGAGATACAGTAGAACGTATCAATGAAACTAGAAGCTGGTTTTTTGAAAGAATCAATAAGATCAATAAACCATTGGCCACACTAATCCAAAAGAAAAGAGAGAAAGCTCAAATTAATAATATTATGAATGAAAAGGGAGAGATCACAACTAACACCAAGGAAGTAGAAACAATCATCAGAAGCTATTATCAACAGTTATATGCCAATAAGTTAAGCAACCTAGATGAGATGGATGTATTCCTTGAAAACTATAAACTCCCAAAATTGAGCCAGGAAGAAATTGACAACTTGAATAGACTGATATCTAGTAACGAGATTGAAGTAGTGATCAAAAGCCTCCCAAAAAACAAGAGCCCAGGACCTGACGGATTCCTTGGGAATTCTACAAAACTTTTAAAGAAGAAATAACACCTATTCTCCTGAAGCTGTTTCAAAAAATTGAAGCAGAAGGAAAACAATTTGACTTTTGGCAGCCCTCAGAGCTGCCCCCATGGTGGGAAGACGGAGAAAAGAAACAGACAGTATCTGAAGTTATGTTACACTCTTTGACATTTATGGAAATGTCAAGAACTTTTTACCCAGTATTTAGTGTTGAGCATGAGATTAGGATGATTTGTTAAAATATACATTTAAAAATTAATATTGTTTTTATATTCCATAATTAAATGATATTTATTTCAGAAACTTAGAAAGTAGGAACAAGAAAAAAGAAAAAACAAATCCTAACATTTTAATGCACTTACTTCCAAGCTTTTATATAAATAGTTATGTCTAAATATGTATTTATAGTTTTTTTTTAAGATTTTATTTATTTATTTGTCAGAGAGCGAGAGAGCGAGAGAACGAGAGAGCGAACACAGGCAGACAGAGTGGCAGGCAGAGGCAGAGGGAGAAGCAGGCTCCCTGTGGAGCAAGGAGCTCGATGTGGGACTCTATCCCAGGATGCTGGGATCATGACCTGAGCTGAAGGTAGCTGCTTAACCAACTGAGCCACCCAGGCGTCCCTGTATTTATAGTTTTAATATGGATCTTCTGGTTTCTAAATTCCTAAAGAGGCAGTAACTTGACTTACTTGGGTTTGCTGGGCATTATTTTCTTTCAGAAGACCTTGCTATGAATGTTGGAGGAGCCTAGTGCTTCAAAATTACTCTTGGTTCCTTTTGAGTTCTTGTGGGATAGGATCTTGCTACTCAAAGTGTGGTTTGGCACCAATAACATCGGTATCACCTGGGAGCAGATTAGGAAATGAACAATTTTTGGTCCCACTTCACATCTAGTTAATCCCAGCTACATTTTAATGTGATTTCTGGGTGACTTGTATGCACATTAAATTTTGAGGTGCCTGGGAAGCTCAGTGGGCTAAACATCCAACTCTTGTTTTCAGATCACATAGTGATCTCGGGGTTGTGAGATTGAGCCCTGCATGCAGCTCCTTGCTGGGTTAGAGCCTGTTTAATATACTCTCTCTCCCTCTCCTTCTGCCCCTTCCTCCATCCCTCTCTAAAAAAATTGGGTAACATTACTATAGGAACAACTGGACAAAGTATTTTTTCTCTTAAAAGACAGTTGTAGAAGGGTTAATTAGTCCCTATTCCCTGAACAATGTCCTCTCCTACCAAACAATCAGCAGCTTCCTGGGCTCTCATCTACAAAAGTACTGTTGGGACAAACCCATTAGAGATCCTCCAAACAGTCTGCAGGAAAAAGTTTTGCTAGTTCCCCCAGCCAGGAGATGAAAGCCACAGAACCAATCTGAGACATACCAACACACCAATATAACTCCATAAATCTAAAGGTTGTATTGTTCAGCATTTTATTACTTTATTAAAACACTTTTCCTGGGCTCACTGTTGAATAACCAGAAAATGGTGTTCAACCAATTGAAAAACCCAGCCATAAAGTTGATCAATACTATCTTGATCAGTAGGGATGTATTGACTTGGAGAACTGAGGCTGACCTAAAGAACAAACAGGAAATAAACACTCCAAAACAACATATTTGGACACGGAGCAGCTTTTTTTTTTTTTTTTTTAAAGATTTTATTTATTTATTTGAGAGAGAGGCAGTGAGAGAGCATGAGCAAGGAGAAGGTCAGAGGGAGAAGCAGACTCCCCGTGGAGCTGGGAGCCTGATGCAGGACTCGATCTCGGGTCTCCAGGATCATGACCTGAGCCAAAGGCAGTCGTCCAACCAACTGAGCCACCCAGGCGTCCCATGGAGCAGCTTTTTAGATGGGAGTAAACATGTGCTTTTCTCATCCTCATATCCTTCATTTTCTGGAATAGGAACTTCCCTACAAAACAGGGTTATGGGGACGCCTGGGTGGCTCAGTTGGTTGAGCGGCTGCCTTCGGCTCAGGTCATGGTCCCAGCGTCCTGGGATCGAGTCCCACATCGGGCTCCTTGCTCGGCAGGGAGCCTGCTTCTCCCTCTGCCTCAGCCTGCCACTCTGCCTGTGCTCTCTCCCTCTCTCTCTCTGACAAATAAATGAATTAAAAAAAAAACAGGGTTATGGCAATTTCCCAGTGAGCATGACTAATAATAATAGTAACAGCCTATATTTGAGAGCATTTTATGATTCACAAAGTACTATAGCAGTGCTCCTCAAAGTTTAATGTGCATATAAATTACCCAGAGATCTTGTTAAAATGAGGATACTAATTGAGTAGATCTGCAGTGGGGCCTGACTTGCCTTTTTAACAAATTCGCAGGTGGTGCTAATATTGCTGGTCCACAAACCCTATTTTGAGGAGCAGGTTCTTAACCATGATTTCTCTTGAGATTCACAGAAATTCTGTGAAGTAGGTAGAGTGGGCAATTTTTTTTCCCTTTCCCCATGAGAATATTGGCTCTAAGAGGGTGAAGATTTGCTCATTGCTATATCTCAAGTACCTATGATAGTAAGCACTCAATAAATTTTTGTTGGATGAGTGAATGACTGCATCTTAATTTTATAGAGGAATTTAGAAAATGCTTTAACCAAAGTCACAGTTTAATAGAAGTGGCATTTGAACCTAAGAACCAGCCTGTTATCTTTATTTATGAGTCTGTTTCTGGTTTTGTTTGCTTGGTTGCTTGTTTGTTCATTGGTTTTGTTTATTAGATTTTACATATAAATGAAATCATACATTAAAAAAAATAAACCAGTCAAATCAAAGTTTGGTTCCAACTAAATCTACTTTAGTGGGTTGACTTTCTTTCTTTCTTTCCCTCTTTCCTCCTCCTCCTCTTTCTTCTCCTTCTTTGGTAAAGGTAAATTTTTTGAAGAAATTTTTAAAATTGAAGTATAACACAGAAAAATGGCCCAAAGATAAGCATAGAATTGACTTTCCTTTACAGTGGGAACATACTCCTAGAACCAGCTCTGTAGACACCTGTCTCATATCCACTCTCAGGCATTGCTCTCTCCTTCAGAGGAGATTAACCCTCAATATTAATTAATTATATTAATTTGATTAATATAGCAGTAACTTGTTCATTTTCACTTTGTAGTATTCCATTGTTCATATTCCATGAATGTACCACAATTTATCATACATTTCACTGTTGATGAGCATGAGGGTTGATTCCAGTTTTTGGTTAAGGAACAGTGCTATTGTGGACATCTTGTACATGATTTTTGGTGAACGTAGGTAAATTTTTCTTGAAATATATACTATACACGGAATATTTCTGAATATCTACAATATTCAGTGGTAGATATTGCTAGCCAAACATCTTTTCAAAGTGGTTGTATTAATTCTTTTGTCTTTTAAAAAATTTTCAATGTTGATTAAATTCCTTAGGTAATCATTAAAACATTTTTTTTTTAACCTTTTGGTGCATGAAGAGTTATGATGATTTTATTACTATGACTTGTGGATCAGGTTGGTGGATTGAGGACATATATTTGCTTTTCTTCCTTCAGACACCTCATAAGGGGCGTCTGGGTGGCTCAGTGGGTTAAAGCCTCTGCCTTCAGCTCAGGTCATGATCCCAGGATCCTGGGATTGAGCCCCCGCATTGGGCTCTCTGCTCAGCAGGGAGCCTGCTACCCCCACCCCCCAGCCTGCTTCTCTGATTGATTGTGGTCTCTGTCTGTCAAATAAATAAATAAAATCTTAAAAAAAACCCTCCTAAGATAACAATAAATAGATTTTTTGGAGAAAGGTATAAACCTAAAAGGATAAAGAAAATGAGAGAGGAAATAATATCAACACAATTTGGGATAGTTAAGAAGGCTGAATCCTATACCAGCAGGTAGTTGAAAAGTAACCTGATTTACAATACAGAATCCCTAAAAGCTTGAGGAATTGGCACATAGGTACTCCTGGGAGAGGGAGGATAGTGCTAAAAAGGACAGTATTGATTTTAGTCTATCTAAAAAACAGTTAGATCCCCCCCAATCCCCAATCAACAGACTCAGAATTGTTTTCTGCTCCAACCTACCTGGAGGAAGTCTGAGGAAAATTATCACTGGAGAGTATAAAAGAGAAGGACCCTGTGCTAGGATTTGTCAGACACAGTTGAGGGTGGAAGTATGATGCTGAAAACATAGGGATTAGGCAAATTATATTCTGAATACTGACCCCCGCTCCCAACCTCCCACAGCCTCTTTTAGACTTAGCTCCCAAAATGTTGATGGGAAGGCAAATATCTTCTAGACAGGAGACTGGAAGATTCTTCTCTAGGAACTCAACTAGACCAAGAAGAAAGAAGTAATGGTACTGATATTTGGGGAGGAGGCACTCCAAGGAAATGGTCCAGCTAGATTATTAGGTACGGTGAAACCCACAGTAGTCAAATGTTAGCCATGGGCTCAGAACTTCTTATTGGCTCTTTTAGGACCCCACTGAAATATGATTAGGCAAGCAAAGCCCTGCTAGCTGAGATTAAGATTTCAGCATAAAACAGAGATCAGAACAAACATATAGGAAAAAAAGGAACCTGGAAGAATAGAAGATTTTTCAGGGGAAAGACTATTCAAAATAATCACCACTAATGTTCTCAGGGAGAGATAAGATTGGTATTGCATTCATGAAATAAGAACAGGTTGCTTTAAAAAAAGACAATTGGGGACACTTAGAAATTAAAAATATGGTTATAGAAATAAAAAGCTCATCTGGGGCACCTGGGTGGCTCAGTCAGTTAAGCATCCAACTCTTGATTTCAGCCCAGGTCATGATCTCAGGATCGTCAGATCCGCCCCAGGTTGGGGTCTGCACTGGGTATGGACCCTGATTAAGATTTCTCTCCCTCTGCTTGCCCCTCCCCCCCACATGTGTGTGCATGCTCCCTCTCTCTCTCTCTCTCAAACAAAACAAAACAAAAAAAGCAAAACAGAACAGTGGAAATATAAAGCTGAGGAAATTTAAAAGTTGATCTAAAAGGAAAAGAGATAGAAAAGAGAAGAGAAAATATAATAAGATTAGAGTACCAGAACATGGGGTCTGGTCCTTTATAATAGGAGTATAATAGGACTTCCAAAAGGAGAGGAAGAAAAGAGAAAATAGAAGGAGTTCATTATTCAAATAGTTAAAGAAATTTTTCTAGAACTTAAGCTTAGAGTTTTCAGGTCGAAAGGATCCATAGATTGCCTAGCAGGATGGATTAAAAATAGACTCATTCTCCAAAGTGGCTGCACCAACCTGCATTCCCACCAATAGTGTAAGAGGGTTCCCCTTTCTCCACATCCTCTCCAACACATGTAGTTTCCTGTCTTGCTAATTTTGGCCATTCTAACTGGTGTGAGGTGGTATCTCAATGTGGTTTTAATTTGAATCTCCCTGATGGCTGGTGATGATGAACATTTTTTCATGTGTCAATAGCCATTTGTATGTCTTCATTGGAGAAGTGTCTGTTCATGTCTTCTGCCCATTTTTTGACATGATTATCTGTTTTGTGTGTGTTGAGTTTGAGAAGTTCTTTATAGATCCTGGATATCAACCTTCTGTCTGTACTGTCATTTGCAAATATATTCTCCCATTCTGTGGTTTGCTTCTTTGTTTTGTGGACTGTTTCCTTTGCTGTGCAGAAGCTTTTGATCTTGATGAAATCCCAAAAGTTCATTTTTGCTTTTGTTTCCTTTGCCTTTGGAGACATATCTTGAAAGAAGTTGCTGTGGCTGATATCAAAGAGGTTACTGCCTATGTTCTCCTCTAGGATTCAGATGGATTCCTGTCTCACATTGAGGTCCTTTATCCATTTCGAGTTTATCTTTGTGTACGGTGTAAGAGAATGGTCGAGTTTCATTCTTCTACATATAGCTGTCCAATTTTCCCAGCACCATTTATTGAAGAGACTGTCTTTTTTTTACTGTCTATTTTTTCCTCCTTTGTCAAAGATTATTTGACCATAGAGTTGAGGGTCCATATCTGGGCTCTCTACTCTGTTCCATTGGTCTATGTGTCTGTTTTTATGCCAGTTCCATGCTGTCTTGGTGATCACAGCTTTGTAGTAAAGCTTGAAATCAGGTAACGTGATGCCGCCAGTTTTATTTTTGTTTTTCAACATTTCCTTAGCAATTCGGGGTCTCTTCTGATTCCATACAAATTTTAGGATTATTTGCTCCAGCTCTTTGAAAAATACCGGTGGAATTTTGATTGGAGTACAGTGTGGAGATTCCTCAAGAAATTAAAAATAGAGCTTCCCTATGATCCTGCAATTGCACTACTGGGTATTTATCCCAAAGATACAGATGTAGTGAAAAGAAGGGCCATCTGTACCCCAATGTTTATAGCAGCAATGTCCACGGTCGCCAAACTGTGGAAAGAACCAAGATGCCCTTCAATGGACGAATGGATAAGGAAGATGTGGTCCATATACACTATGGAGTATTATGCCTCCATCAGAAAGGATAAATACCCAACTATTGTAGCAACATGGATGGGACTGGAAGAGATTATGCTGAGTGAGATAAGTCAAGCAGAGAGAGTCAATTATCATATGGTTTCACTTATTTGTGGAGTATAACAAATAACATGGAGGACATGGGGAGATGGAGAGGAGAAGGGAGTTGAGGGAAATTGGAAGGGGAGGTGAACCATGAGAGACCTCCCCTGAGGGGTTTTGAAGGGGCGGGGGGGGGTGGGAGGTTAGGGGAGCCTGGTTGTGGGTTTTAGGGAGGGCAGGCATTGCATGGAGCACTGGGTGTGGTGCAAAAACAATGAATACTGTTACGCTGAAAAGAAATAAAAATAAATAAATAAATTTAAAAAACCCAAAAAACCACCCCCCCCCAAAAATAGACTCATTCTAGGGCATATTATTTTGTTAATGTCACAGTACTGGGGAAATCAAGACATTCTACAAAGTTCCATAAATTAAAACAAGTCACATACCAAACATTAAGAAATCAATATGCCAAGGGATTTCTCAATAGAAATAACAGAGGCTAGAATATAATGGAACAGTACCTCCAAATTTTTGAGGAAAAATGATTTATAATCTAGAATTCTATACTCAGCCAAATTCATAAACAAATGTGAGGCTATATATACAATGGAGTATTATGCCTCCACCTGAAAGGATGAATATCCAACTTTTGTATCAACATGGATGGTTCTGAAAGAGATTATGCTGAGTGAAAAAAGTCAAGCAGAGAGAGTCAAGTATCCTACGGTTTCACTTGCTTGTGGAGCACAAGGAATAACACAGAAGACATGGGGAGATGGAGAGGAGAAGTGAACTGGGAGAAATCGGAGGGGGAGACAAACCATGAGAGACTGTGGACTGAGAAACAAACTGAGGGTTTTGGAGGGGAGGGGAGTGGGGGTTTGGGTGAGCCTGGTGATGGTTATTAAGGAGGGCATGGATTTAATGAAGCACTGGGTGTGGTGCATGAATAATAAATGCTGGAACACTGAAAAGAAGTAAAATAAAATAAAATGGAAAAAAATGTGAGGCTAGAATAAAAAAATCATATACACAAGGTCTGAAAAATTTTATCTCCCATGAGCTCTTTTGCATAGATCTCCTCCTCGAGATGATCTATCAAAATGAAGGAGTCAGTTAAGGAAGAGAAAGATATAGAAATAAGGAACAAGGGATTTAATGTAAGAGAGTGGAAAGGACACTTCAGAATGAATGAAGGGAGATCCTAATAGCCAGGCATTGGATGGTAGACAACAGTGAAGCGCTAATGTCCAGGATTAAGAAAAATCAGAAAGGGATTTTCTCAAGAAGATGAGATTAATAGACTGACACTGTGTTCACAATAAATTGGTGGGAGTTTCAGACAACTGCCAGAGAGGTTGGGATTGAACTGTGCTAAGTAAATAGAAAAACTGAACATATGAGTAAATAAGGAAAAAAACAGGAGTTATTAACTGTTCTCCCATTTCCTCACCAACCCCCTAACCCAAAAAGAAAAATAACTTGTACAGGAAAGGAATCAAGTACACTGCATGTCTCAGCTGTGAATGTCATTTACTTAGTCACAATAATGTAAACAATGAATGTTGATCTAATCTATATATATATATATTTTTAAGATTTTATTTATTTATTTGACAGAAGGGGACAATCAAGAGAGGGAACATAAGCAGGGGGAGTGGGAGAGGGAGAAGCAGGCTTCCCACTGAGCAGGGAGCCCAATGCTGGGTTCAGTCCTAGGACCCTGAGATCATGACCTGAGCCGAAGGCATAGGCTTCATGATTGAGCCACCCAGGCATCCCTAAGCAAAATTTCAATACAAGTCTATTGAATGAATGCAGGAATGGTGATAGCTATGGGAAATGTGTGTATTGGTGTTGAGTGTTAAAGAAAGCTAAGCCTAAGGGTGCCTCGGTGGCTCAGTGGGTTAAAGCCTCTGCCTTTGGCTCAGGTCATGATTGCAGGGTCCTGGGAGCCAGCCCCATAGGCTCTCTGCTCAGCAGGGAGCCTGCTTCCTCCTCTTTCTCTGCCTACTTGTGATCTCTGTCAAATAAGTAAATAAAATCTTAAAAAAAAAAAAAAAAGAAAGCTAAGCCTAATCTTCCCTGGTAGAAAATCAATAGACAATGACAAAAACTGAAGAACCAAGGAAATTATAATATACGCATGTTATTATTTAGTGACAAACCAAAAGAAGTCTCTGAAGGAGAGGGAAGATGTTGCCTCTGGGAGGGGTTGCTATTTTTTAAATTAGGTCTTGTAAAATAACTACATGTCTCTTCAAATCATGCAAAAGTGTATCTCTGATAAAAATAAAAAGTTAGAATAAGTTTTATTCTGATTTTTTATCACTGATGGCTCTTTAACTTTCTTAAAGCTTAACTTATCTATAAAAGTGAGCATTCTCATCCATAATTAAAATATGTCCAATTTTTGCCAGTTGTTCTGTTCTCTATTCCCAAGGAATCATTTGTAGATCAAGGATGGTATTTGTAAGTGACTTTCCATTGTTTCTCCTGCATATGCATGCGTTCCAGGAAACAATGAAGAGAACAAAAGAGAGGAAACAGAAAAAAAGAGAACTTTCAGATATTCTCACAATTGGATGATTTGTCTATGAATAAGGAGAATCCTTGGCCTTGGATAATTCTAAATGAACACACTAACCCTTCACTCAGAGGTAGAGCAGCAAATTGACTCTGGGTGGCTTATGCAATGCCCAGTGTAGAGAATGACTCTTGTAATAAAATGAGAGAACCAGGGTGCCTGGGTGGCTCAGTTGGTTGAGTGATGGCCTTCGGCTCAGGTCATGATCCTGGAGTCCCAGGATAAAGTTCCATATCTGGCTCCCTGCTCAGTGGGGAGTCTGCTTCTCCCTCTAACCCTCCCCACTCTTGTACTCTCTCTCTCTCTCTCTCTCTCTCTCATTCTCTCTCTCAAATAAATAAATAAAATCTTAAAAAAAAAAGAATGAGAGAACCATGTCCCTATCATTGATACAGATGTTCAGGTGTGAGTCATTGACAAATGGTCATTCTTTCTGTGAAATGAGACTGGTCCAGGTGAGGTTGGTGCTTCAAAGAAGGAAAACACAACATGGTACAATGTGTGTTGCAGGTAAGACAGCGGGTGTAATTTTGGACACAAAGTTGTCTCCGGCTTAAGTTCCCTTGGACTTCAGTCCTACCTCTTGCTTAGAATTCCTCTACTGCTAGAAAGCAGCACCCCTCAGACCTCAGCGAACCTCCAAAAACCTTGGAGGGCTTCATAAAACATGGATTCCTGAGTCCCATCTTCAGAGATTCTATTCTAGTAGGTCTGGCAAAGGGCTCAGAATTTTCATTTTTAACCAGTACCTATGTGATGCTGCTGAGTGTGCGTGTGAATTTTGAGAGGTTCAGATGAATAGCAGAAGAGTATAACATGAAAGAATGAGTGAGAGAGCAGCTCGTAGGGATTGTTTTTCTTTTTAAAATTAAATATATAAAAAAATAAAATTAAATATGTCATATAAACAGAAGAGCATACAGGATGTATCTAAACAAATAATATATTTGTTCAGTTTAAAGGATAATGTTTTAGGGGCTCCTGGGTGGTTCAGTCATTAAGCTTCTGCCTTAGGCTCAGGTTGTGATCCTGGGATTGAGTCCCATATTGGGCTCCCTGCTCAGTGGGAAGCCTGCTTCTCCCTCTCCCACTCCCCCTGCTTGTGTTCCCTCTCTTCCTGTCCCTCTCTCTGTGTCAAATAAATAAATAAAATCTTCATAAAAAAGATTTATTAAATAAAAAGGATGATGTTTTAAAAAGCCCAATGTACCCACCAGCCAGATCAGGTCTTGGAATGCTCCAGGACATTAGAGTACCCTTGGGGTGATTTAGTTAGCTAATATTTTCTTTGTTTTTTTAGTGTCTATGTTCATGATTGAGGCTGGGTTGTAATTTTCCTTTTTTGTATTTCTCAGTTTTTGGAATCAAGGTAACACAAAGCTCATAAATGGAGTAAAGGAGAGTTTTTTCTCTTCTATACTGTGGAATAGTTTGTGTTAAATGGGATTCAATTATATTTAAAAATCGATTAAATGCATTCAATAGCCAAATATTCTTGTACCATACGAAGGAAGATCTATTATAGAAGCCAACAAAAGTGACTCAACTGCTGAATTCAGTATCTTTAATAGTTTTAAAACTTTTAAAGTTTCCTACTTCTTGAATCAGGTTTTGTAAGTGATATAGTTCTTCTTTTTATTATATATATATATATTTATTATTAATGTAAGTGATATATTTCTAATATTTTTCTATTTCTACCAAAGTTTTAAAATCTGTTTTTACTTTTTAAGTTTCTTTTTCTTTTCTTTTTAAAAAAGAGATTTATTTATTTATTTGAGAGGGGAGAGTGCAGACAGAGAGAGAGCCTTAAGCAGACTCCACATTGCATGCAAAGCCAGACACTGGGTTCCATCTCACAACCCTGAGATCATGACCTGAGCTGAAACCCAGAGTCATACACTTAGCTGACTCTGTTACCTAGGCACCCCTTAAATTTCTTTTTAAAAATTGAGATATAACTGACATATAGCATTGTGTAAGTTTAAGGTATATAATATGTTGATTTGATACATTTATATATTGCAATATGATTACCACTGTAGCTTTAGGGAACACATCTATCATGTCACATAATTACTGTTTCTTTTTTTGTGGTGAGAATATTTAAGATCAAGTCTTGCAGCAGTTTTGAAGTGTATATAATTGTTGGCTATAATCACTATGTTGTGAATTAAATCTCCAGAAATGGGGTGTCTGGGTGGCTTAGTCGGTTGGGTGTCTGAGTCTTAATTTCAGCTGGAGTCATGATCATGAGATTGAGCCCCTGTAGAGCTCCTTGCTTAGTGGGAGTCTACTTCTCTCTCTCTCTCCCTCTGCCCCTCCCCATGCTTGTGTTCTCTCTCTCTCTCAAATAGATAAACACATAAAAAAAAAAAACCCTCCAGAAATTATTCAGTTTCTAGTGTTGAGTTTTTACCCTTTAATAACATTATTAACTCCCTCTAGTGAACACCAGCTCTGGTAACTACCATTCTACTCTGTTTCTATGTCTTCAGCTTTTTGGATTCCACATGTAGATGATATAATACAATATTTCCTTCTGTCCCTGTCTGGCTTATTTCATTAAACATAATGCCCTCAAGTTCCATTCATATTGCTGCAAATGGTAGGATTTCTTTTTTTTTTTTTAATGGCTGAAACACCTGTGTGTGTTTGTCTTATGTCTTTATCCATTTATCCATCGACAGACACTTAGATTGTTTCTATATCTTGGCTATTGTGAACAATGCTGCAATAAACATGGAAGTGCTGAAATCTCTTTGATATCCTCTTCTCATTTCCTTTGGATAAATACCCCGAAGTGGGATTGCAGGATCATATGGTAGTTGTATTTTTATTTTTTTGAGGAACTGCTATATTGTTTTCCACAGGGGCTATTTCAATTTACATTCCTACCAACAGTGAATGAGGGTTCCTTTTTCTCTACATCCATGCCAACACTTGTTATTTCTTCTTTTCTTTTCTTTCTTTCTTGACTTTTTTTTTTTTTTAAGATTTTATTTATTTATTTGACAGAGAGAGAGATCACAAGTAGGCAGAAAGGCAGGCAGAGAGAGAGGGGGAAGCAGACTCCCTGTTGAGCAGAGAGCCTGATGTGGGGCTCGATCCCAGGACCCTGAGACCATGACCCGAGCCAAAGGCAGAGGCTTAACCCATTGAGCCACCCAGATGCCCCATTTCTTATTTTCTTGATGACAGACAGAATGACAACCCATTCTAATGTGTTGTTGAAGAAGGTCATAGAGAGGACATGACCTCTGGTTGACCATCGAGCTGGACTTGGGCAACTGGAGGCTCCTCACCCCTCCCCTGCTGTTGGAATGTATGTTCTATCCTCTGTCCCCACAGCCAACCTATTTTCAAGGATCCAGGCTTGGGGGAGCAATGTGTTGCTGAGACTGTCTGCTCCGTTTTAGTGACTAAACCCAGTTAAGGTCTGAGGTAAACGTTTAAGATTCTGGTGGGCGGGTGCACAGATCTACTTGTCTTGTGGCTGCTGGAGACAAGGCTCTAAGCAAATTCCCTTGTTTATTCAACCTGCCACCCACCAGTCCGCAGCAGTCTTCTTCTTTCTTGGCCCCCCTTGCCTTCTGTGCATAGAGGCCAGTTTTTGTACATCCTCACCAACACTTGTTATTGTTTGCCCTCTTGATAATAGCTGTTTGAACAGTTGTGATGTGATATGTCATTGTATTCTGGTGTGCATTTCACTTATGATGAGTGATGCTGAGAACCTTTTTATGTACCTATTTGCCATTTGGATGTCTTCTTTGGAAAAATGTCTGTTCAGTTCCTCTGACCTTCCCATTTTAAAAATTCTTAAACCATCTTACTAGAGGTTGATAAATTGTATTAGTTTTTTTCTTTTTTAAAAAAAATTAATTAATATATAATGTATTATTAGTCCCAGGGGTATAGGTCTGTGAATCGCCAAGTTTGCACACTTCACAGCACTCACCATAGCACATACCCTCCCCAATGTCCATAACTCCACCACTCTCTCCCAACCCCCCACCCCCCAGCAACCCTCTGTTTGTTTTGTGAGATTAAGAGTCTCTTATGGTTTGTCTCCCTCCTGATCCCAGCTTGTTTCATTTTATCCTTCCCTACCCCCATGTTGCCTCTTAAATTCTTCATATCAGGAAGCTCATATGATAATTGTCTTTCTCTGATTGACTTATTTCGCTTAGCATAATACCCTCTAGTTCCATCCATGTCATTGCAAAGGGCAAGATTTCATTTCTTTTGATAGCTACATAGTATTCCATTGTTCATATATAACACATCTTCTTTATCCTTTCATCTGTTGATGGACATCTAGGTTCTTTCCATAGTTTGGCTATGTGGACACTGCTGCTATAAACATTTGGATGCACGTGGCCCTTTGGATCACTACTTTAAATCTCATTTTTATTATTTACTTTTTTCTAAGTGTGATTTTTGGCTTAATTAACATGTCCCCCCCTACTGCCCCCTTTTTTTAGCTTCTGAAAGTTGATGCTTAGCACTTTAATTTTCAGTCTTTCTTCTTTTCTAATATAGGATTTTAGAACTACCAATTTCCCTCTAATTTCTGCTGTAGCTGATTTATGCAATTTTGTTTGTGGTACTCTTATTATTATTCAGTTCTATATTTTTTCTATTTTCCAACTTAATTTCTTTGATCCATGAGCAACTTAGTTTATTGATTTGCAAACATATGGGATTTTCTCATTGTCTTTCTGTTAGTGGTGTCAAGTTTAACAACATCGTGGTGTGGTAAGAGGCTATTCTTTGAGTGAAAACAATATTTTGGTATTTTTTGAAACTTGCTTTAAGAAGAAAGGCACTGTGCTTGAAAATTGTGCTTCAAAAGAAAACAAGTTCTGCAGTTGGGAGTGAATTATTCTCTCTCTCTCTCTCTCTCTCTCTATATATATATATACATATACACACACACACATATATATATATAAATATATATTTACCTTTTTAAAATATATATTTATCTTAAATCTTAATTATGCTTTTTAGCTATATGTAATTAAATATCTTCTATGTCTTTGCTGATTTTTTTGTATTCTTGATCTATCAAATACAGAGAGATTTGTTAAACTATCCCTATATGATATTGCCTTTATCTATTTCTCCTGCTAGCTTTTGCCTTAAATACTTTGAGGTGTCTAATGTTGCATAAAAATTTAAGATTATTTTTTAAATTTAATTTTATTTTTTCAGTGTTCCAAAATTCATTGTTTATGCAACACACCCAGTGCTCCATGCAATATGTGCACTCCTTAATGCCAACCACCAGGCTCACCCATCCCCACCCCCTCTTCTCTAAAATCCGCAGTTTGTTTCTCAGAGTCCACAGTCCCTCATGGTTCGTCTCCCCCTCTGATTTCTCCCAATTCATTTCTCCTTTCCTTCTACTAATGTCCTTATGCTCCACAATAAGTGAAACCATATGATAATTGACTTTCTCTGCTTGATTTATTTCACTCAGCATAATCTCCTCCAGTTCCTTTCATATGAAATATACCTTTTGCTATGAAGTGATTCCTTTATTTAAAAGGTTTTATTTATTTTTTATTTTAGAAAGAAAGGGAAAGTGAGTGTGCAAGTGGGGGGAGGGGCAGAGGGGCAGGGAGAGAGAATCTGAAGCAGACTCCATGCTGAGTGTGGAGCCAGATTTGGGGTTCCATCCCTCAACTGTGAGATCATGATCTGAGCCCAAACCAAGAGTTGGACACTTAACTGACAGAGGCACCCAGGTTCCCCTGAAATGACTTAAAAAAAAGAGATTTTATTTATTTATTTGACCCAGAGAGAGAGATTGTGAGAGAGAGACCACAAGCAAGGGGAGCGGCAGGCAGGCAGGCAGAGGGAGAGGGAGAAGCAGTCTTCCCACTGAGCAAGGAGCCCAATGTGGGGCTCAGTTTCAGGACCCTGGGGTCAATGACCTAGGCCAAAGGCAGCCGCTTAACCAACAGCCACCCAGGCACCCTGAAATGACACTTTTTAATGTTCGTAAAGCTTTATACTGTAGAGTTTATTTCATTTGATATTTATATAGTTATGTAATTATATAATTAGTAGTGCTGTTTTGCTGATCCATGCCTGGCCGTGTACACTGCTCATCTCCTTCTCCCTTCTCTGCTGCTCCCCCTTCCTGCTAGAAGGACCGTTGAGCAGTGGGAAGAGGACTTTGAGGACTAATGGTAACAGGAAATTCCTGACTCTTCCTACCCATGACATATCCAGAAGAATCAGAATATGTATCCAGAGCAGGGGTAAAGTTGCCCCAGTGCCATTGTATGACTGCACTGTCATACAGTGGACGACTGTTCCGCTAGATCATGGCACTGGTTCTTTATTTCTGTGCTGATATGTAAGGACTGGCCTGGAAGGAATCATGGTAGCTCTACAGTACTGAGAATGATGTGATATGCAGTCATCTCTGAAGTACTATTAGTCAAAGGGGTCATATGCCCTTAGGGAGATCTTGAAGAATAGACATTAAGAAGCCCAGTTCCAAGTAAAAAGCTACATGGAAATTAGATCTTGAGTATTTGTAAATGTGCTCCAGTGAGAAGATTACTCTTGTAAGGACTATCCTCTCATTTCACTTCACAAATACCTCCTGAAGTCCTTCCCTGTTCCCCATTCCCTCCCCCAACCCCGTTCTTAAATAACACAAATCTACATTTCTGTTGGTGGTGGCATCTTGTATGAAAGTTAACTAGGACAGTTTAACAACATGGCTGCAATTTGGGGGACACTCCTCCCATCAGGAAGTGGGGTCTACCTTAATATGGGTGGGTCTGTGACTGTTCTGACCAAGAGGGCACACTGGAAGTGATGCTATGTGACTTCTGAGGCTGGGTCACAAAAGGCCATGTAGCTTCTTCCTTGTTCACTGGAATTATTGTCCTTTGAGCCTTGCAATATCACGTAGGAATTCTAATTACCCCAAGACTCCCAAGCCAGGGAGGCTATGTGTAGGCACTGGGATTGACAGCCCCAGCTGAGCTTGCCTTCACCCATCCCAGGCCAAGTACCAGACACATGATTAAAGAATCCATATTGAAAGTGCATCGTCTTGTCCCTGTTATTTCAACCATACTTTCTGTGTCACCTCCTAGCCTTTGGAGTCATCATAGCTGAAGGTCCAGACAACCTTGAGCAGAAATAAGTCATCTTTATGTTTTCTGTTTAAATTCCTGACCACCAGAATGGGGGAACATAATAGCATGTTCGTTGTTTTATGCCACTCACTGTATTTCGGGGTGGTCAGCAATGCAGACAGATGACTGAAACAATATTGCCTACACACGGCAGTTAAGAGCTCACTTGCCCCAGTCTATCATCATTTCTCTCTTTATTCACAGCCACTTATCTGCAAAAATCAGGAAATCAGGATTATTTGGTTGGCTATGGAAATGTGTACACAGTAACCACTGTTCTCACTTTGACTAGAGCTTGGCTCAGGACCTTCATAAACTAGCTGCCAGGCTGAGCAGGATCAATCATTTTAAAGCATGAAATATGTCAAGACTTTTCACTTGGAAAATGATCGTCCCCGTGGATGGGCTCATCCATCACAACTAGATTTCCTCTTTGTGTGGCTAAATGTATCAGATGATAATCTGGGGAAACTTCGTGTCCTTAGCTTAATCCTGTTCTATTCATTTACCTCTGAAAAGCAAACAAAATAGCACTTCCAGGCTTCTTCCCCTTGACATGGACTGTTTGTTTGAAAATGTGTCTCTGACTCTTAATCTCACAAAACAAACTGAGGGTTGCCGGGGTGGGGGTGGGAGGGGTGGGGGGAGGCAGGTAGGGTTAGGGTGGTTGGGTTATGGACATTGAGGAGGGTATGTGCTATGGTGAATGCTGTGAAGTGTGTAAACCTGGCGAGTCACAGACCTGTACTCCTGGGGCTAATAATACATTATATGTTAATTAAAAAAATGTGTCTCTAAGGCAGTCCGCATTTTCTTTTGAGGCGATCCTAGGAGAAAGGCAGTCTTATAGGCTGGCTAAATATCAGACTTGCCAGGTTTCAGATTGTGCCAAAACTTTAGCCTTTTCTTTTCCTATTGAAGTATTGGAAAGCATTGTAGTACTTTATTGAGGGTGATGAATGGTATCTATTTAATAAGATTTGAGCACTTTAAAAAAAATTCTCATTGCTTTGTAAAACAGTACTTTATTTGTCATACCTTTTCTGGATGTGTTTCCTCTTCTTCATTGCCATAACACCCAGGTACTCAAATCCTTGACTAAACTTACTGTCCATATTTATGCTACTTATTTATTTATTTTAGTTAAAAAATTTTTTTCATAAAAGGCAAGAGATTTATTTGATCTGGAGAGAAACCAGAGTATTATTCTCTTTTATAGGCAAATAAAGCCAAGTACTCTGGGTGTTGCTTTCTAAACTTGGACCATTTACAGAGTTCTGAAGTGTTGTAAACATCCATAGGGGAAGTCCTAGAGAAAATTAACCAAGAGTTGGTGAGGAAAGGACCTTGACGGTAAAATGACTGACAGCACCCAGGTAATTCTATCTCTGGTGTGTCTCTTGGGGTTCTTTAGCCCCACCACTTTCTTAGACCACTACAAAGTGTGGCCACTGCCTTTTGCATACAGACTTGGTTCCCTATCAGCTCCCTTCCATGTGGCAATAGCATTGGTCTGTGGGGCCACAGGCTATGTCTTCTTTGTGGTTGTGTCTCCATTGCCTAGCACAGTGGCAAGTGCATAGTTGCTGTATAAATATATGAGACTATGAAGGGAAGGTTTTCTTTCTGAAAAATGATAAAAATATTCAGATTTTAAAAAATTTGCAAGATTACTTACAAATTTCTGAAGACCTTTCAAACTTTCAAAGGTAATGTTTTTCTCCAGATATTTGAGAACTATGGTATACATATTCAGTGCTTCAGGGTAAATTTATGTCCATATTAAATACACATTACTTTAATAGAAACATTTATTTTTTTTCAAGAAACTACCATTGAATTTTGGTCTTCAAGCCACTATTTTTTTTTTCGTTTTATAAAGCTGACAGATCTCTTCATGTAAATGGAGGTGAGGAGGTGGAATCCTATATATTAATAAATGAGCAATATTTAGTGAATCCAAGTGGCTTCCAGGGCCCTGAAGGAACCTATGCACCAGGGAACCTTACTGTCAGGGCCTGAAATCAAAACAGATTTCATGGTAGGGAGTTTGACTCAGACAGGGTGAGGGAAAGATTGCATGAAAATGGCATAGTTTGGTAATAAAACACTTAACTGAAAATATCTTTTCAACTGTTCTCTGACAGAAACATCAAATACAGATGATATCAGGAATACAGGTTATATCCTGTTAAACCCAGAGTAAGTTGAAGATACTGTAAGTCAAAAATGCATTTACTAAACCTAATATATTGAATATCATAGCTTAGCCTAGTCTACCTCAAACGTGCTCAGAACACTTACCATAGCTTATAGTTGGACAAAATAATTTAACACAAAATCTATTTCATGATAGAGTATGGAATATTTCATGTAATTTATTGAATATTGTACTGAATTTACCCCAAAGATACAGATGTGGTGAAAAGAAGGGCCATCTGTACCCCAGTGTTTATAGCAGCAATGACCATGGTCACCAAACTGTGGAAAGAACCAAGATGCCCTTCAACGGACGAATGGATAAGGAAGATGTGGTCCATATACACTATGGAGTATTATGCCTCCATCAGAAAGGATGAATACCCAACTTTTGTAGCAACATGGACGGGACTGGAAGAGATTTTGAGTGAAATAAGTCAAGCAGAGAGAGTCAATTATCATATGGTTTCACTTATTTGTGGAGCATAACAAATAACACGGAGGACATGGGGAGATGGAGAGGAGAAGGGATTTGAGGGAAATTGGAAGGGGAGGTGAACCATGAGAGACTATAGACTCTGCAAAACAACCTGAGGGTTTTGAAGGGGCAGGGGATGGGAGGTTAGGGGAGTTAAGTTAGTGGGTTAGTGGGTATTAAGGAGGGCATGCATTGCATAGAGCACTGGGTGTGGTGCAAAAACTATGAATTCTGTTATGCTGAAAAGAAATTAAAAAAAATATGCTGGTTATTCACCCTCATGATCATGTGACTGACTGGAAACTGAGGCTGGCTGCTGCTGGCGAGCTTCATGAGAGAATATCTTATTGCATATTGCTAGCCCGGGTAAAAGATCCACAGTCACAATTCAGAGTACAGTTTCCATTGAATGCATGTTGCTTTTGTACCATTGTGAAGTTGAAAAATTTTAAGTTGAACCATCTTAAGTCAGGAACCATCTGTATCGGAAAACACTAATTTGAGACACTAAGCAGTGATAGGAGGCTGGAGGAGACTCCCCAGTCTCCTGTCCTCCACCCTCCATGTGCACCATCCCCCATTATTCTCCACAAAATAGCCGGAGAAATACTTCTAAAAACAACTCAGTCAGATCATATGACCTCCCCACTCAAAATGATCCATGGCTCAGGGCTTTGCATAACATCCATGAATAAAAGGCAAAAGTCTTCTGAATTCTGGCCAACTCACAAACTCATCTCAAACCACTCTTTCCAATGAGCTTTCAGCTTCATTCATACTGGAAGTTTCCTTGCTGTTTCTGGAAAACTCCAATCCCATACTCTTTTCCAGGCCTTTACACTTGTTGCTTCCTCTATCACCAACACTGCTCTCCTACATATCCATGGCTTGTCTCCTTCCTTACTTAGGTCTTTGCTTGAATATCATTTTTTCATTGTGTGCCTTGTGTGACTATCCTAGCACCGTTTTTAAAAAAGATTTTATTTATTTATTTGACAGAGAGAGATCACAAGTAGACAGAGAGGTAGGCAGAGAGAGAGGAGGAGGCAGGCTCCCTGCCGAGCAGAGAGCCCGATGCGGGACTCGATCCCAGGACCCTGAGATCATGACCTGAGCCGAAGGCAGCGGCTTAACCCACTGAGCCACCCAGGCACCCTCCTAGCACCATTTTCTATCATTCACCCCTGCTTGACAAATCTGTTAGGGGAACATTTATTTACTCTCTACCCCACTGGAAAATGAGTTCCTTGACACCAGAGATTTTGCCTGTTGTGAATACTGATATATTCCTAGTGCCTGGAATGGCATATGGTATCTAGTTGGTATATAAGAAATATTTGTGAGATGGCTGACTGAATGAATGAACAAATGGGAGCAATACAAAATAATAGTTACTGTCAAAGAAAGCCAGGTAAATGGGTTTATAAATGTTTATAAATGTTTCAATATAGATTTTCATGATATGAACAATTGATTTATCCAAATTGAACTTTGCAGAAATAAAAAGGGGGAAGGGAAGAAGCGGGAGCAGGGACAGTACAGAGTTGTGAATACAGAAAGTGGGGTAAAGTTTCGGATAAACAGTAGTGTGATTATTTGTCCACTCTGCTAAGACAGAAGATTCAATGAAGCCTGAGATAGTCAATGTCTTTGGTGGAAATCCTGGGAAAGATTTTATCACTAATTTTAAGGGCTTCCCTGAACAACAATAAAGATGTGAAGCAGATTTTCAATGGACTTGGTAAGTGGGTAGTGAAGGATTTATTGACATGCTCAAGGCAGGAACTGAAAAGTAATTAAAAGTCCTAGAGAAACAGAGGAGAATGAAGAAGATCACAAGAAAACACTCAACTCCATGGGGCATTTGAGGAGTTTTCAGAGGTAATTAACTTACAGGAAATTTTCACTTCATGTGCTGATTCACCTCACCCTGGAATAAGATGTGACGCCATTATAAAGAAAGAAAAAAAGACTAGGATTTAATGCGTGAGTACACTAACATTGGTAGTATAGATAGAGGAAGATGTATCACAATGGAAGTGGTTCTTTGTCTCAACCGTCTTTCTGGCTGATAAGTATTTAAGAAGGACCTTGATTTTGACCAAAACCAAGCCATTAGAAGTTGTGAAGTTGAAGCACCTCTTTCTAGTTTATTGTCACCTCTCCATTAGATGGAATAAAGAGGTTGGTCATGGGCTGTCAATTTCTTTCTTTCTTTTTTAAAATTT
The DNA here is from genome assembly GCA_004024625.1 of Mellivora capensis. NCBI lineage: Eukaryota > Metazoa > Chordata > Mammalia > Carnivora > Mustelidae > Mellivora > Mellivora capensis. The sequence goes on along the minus strand of PISX010001976.1, from coordinate 10,888 downwards.
AATTTATTTATGAGAGAGAGAGAGAGAGAGAGAATGAGTGAGCATGAGCAGGGGAGGCAGCAGGCAGAGGGAGAAACAGCCTCCCTGCCAAGCAAGGAGCCCAATGAAGGACTCCATCCCAGGACCCTGGGATCATGACTTGAGCTGAAGGCAGCTGCTTAACCAACTGAGCAACCCAGGCACCCATGTCAATTTTTTTCCTCATCATATAACTGGTGATTCATTAGGATTTTCCAGTGAGAATTATATGAATGAACTTGTTTTCACGCATGTCAGGCTATGGGAAGACATCATGTGACCTGCAGCCTTGAGGTGGCCCTCTGAGAGGGTTTTTCATGTTTCTGACTCACTTGTCTATGCATTCTTTGCATAACCTTAGCATAGCAGGCCTGAAGTGGGAATGCCTGTGCACCACTGTATCGTAGTGAGAGTAGGGGTGAAGAGAAGGAGTATGAAGGTTGAGATGACACAAGATCACACAAGATTTGGTGTGCTCTGGAATATACAAGAGCACTTTTTGGAAATTAACTTCTTTTTTTCTTCTTTTTTTGTATTACTGAGATATCCTTTTAGTCTCCCTTTCCTTTTGTGTTATATGGATTTGTTTTGGTGTGTAAGAGTAAGAACAATGAAATATAATGGGCTTATTTGGGTGATTGATTCACACTGACCTGTGTTCTAACCTTGAGAAATCACTGAGTTTTTTTTTTTTTTTCCAAGAGGAGGGCAGGAAATAGACAAATAGCTATGACATCACTCGTGGTATAGGAAGCTACTACGTTTAGGGCATCCTTGTGAATACTGAAATATGTTCTTGACATGGGTCCACTCTTCACTGTAAGATTTCTTAGCTTTTTTTTTTTTTTTTTTGCTTTGTATTTAATAACTTTGCAAATCCAAAAGATACATCCTTTTGTTAACCTACAAAAATTCTGCAGGGCACATAGTAAAGTAAAAATAATAATACAGGTTTGGGCTGTGAGGATAGCCACTGTGGAAAAATTGTGATCAAATCTCTAATTTCTTCCATTATTTAGTTCAGTAAGGAAAATAGTTTCCCCACTTTGTTCCCTTTTTGTTCCAAACTCAGTTTTTACAGTTGTGGAGAGTTGCAGGTTTTATAATTGGAACATGAAGATTAGCTATTTTGGCAATCATCATCTAAATTAAAATGGATGATACAAAAGATTTGGATCAAGAATTACACAATGCAACTTAATGATTGAAGACTCAGTCTTGAAACCACTGGGATTGAAATTTCATGGTCTCTGCGGATGACTCATTGCTTCGCTGTGTCATGAGTTTCATTTTGAAATAAAATACACTGTGTGGTTTCATTTGAGGCTTTGTGTTGATGCAAAAAGGAAATGAGCCCATATTGGGAAGTTAGGTTGAAATACATGTAATTAATGATGAAAAAAGTGTCAAGCTGTTGTCTGGTCATCCTTCCCACCTCTGTTCTGGCATTACCAGGTTGTTCTCTAATCATCTGTCTGTCCCTCCAACTTGCCTGTGATCTCATAAAGGTTGGAACTAGGTCAAGCAAATAGAAGGTGCTCAATGAACAAGTGAACATTAGCTCTATGGGAGTGAAATCCTTAGCTCAAGCCTTACTGCGTGATAGTCGATGAAAAGACTCTATTCTTATCTTCAGTGCATTTATACCCTGGACTTAAGCACAGTCTTGTTTGTAGAAGCTATTTTACAGTATTATTTTCACAATAATATTCACATTCCCAAATTTGGATATTCCCTTGAAACCAATGGGGGGGGGGAGGGGTGATGAGTGTTGAAAGGGTAGTGGAAACAAAGCAGAATGAAAAATGGAATAAGATTAATTATTTTTTTTAAAGATTTTATTTATTTATTTGACAGAGAGAGAGATCACAAGTAGGCAGAGAGGCAGGCAGAGAGAGAGAGGGGGAAGCAGGCTCCCTGCTGAGCAGAGAGCCCGATGCAGTGCTCGATCCCAGGACCCTGAGATCATGACCTGAGCTGAAGGCAGAGGCTTAACCCACTGAGTCACCCAGGCGCCCCAAGAGTAATTATTTTGTTTTATTTTTTCAGTTGAAGGAAGATTAATTATTTTAAAGTTAATTTTAATTTATTTCAATTTACTTCCATATTTTCAGAAGATGTATGATGTTTCAGACTCTGTACAAGACTTGGTGTCTGATTTCAAGGAATTTACATTCTTGCTATAAGGAGGGAGGAAAAAAGTGAGTTCTTAGTAACAAAGAAACTAGAGAGGAAGAAAACATCATAGTAACAAAATATGCAACTGAATTGTGAGGTGGTACAATTTAGTCTTCAGATGCAAAATCTTTTTCAGTCCAGGACTGAGACTGGTTCTACCATTACTAGCTCTGAGGATTTGGAGAAGTTACTTGGCTTAATCCTCAATTACTTATGTGCAAAATGGGAATGATAATAACAAAACACTATAAGGTTATTATGAGGATTAAATAATGTCATTCATATACATCATGCACCTAACACTGAGTACCAGATCAATTAATGATTTGATGTGAGAATGGAAAGGGCTAGCTAAATAAATAGCTGTAGTAACTGAGTTCATTTTGAAGTTTCTGTTTTGAATCCATGTAAAATATAACAACCTGAGGGTTGGCATCTGTTACTTATAGACCAATCAAAGTCACTGTATAATTGATAGTCATTGAAAATAAGTACTAGGGTCAAAACTTCCTTTTGAAAACTTAAGTAAATATCTTGAACCTTGCCCTTAAAAAAACACAGATCAGGGTACAGAGAGTTGCTTCATTTCTGACAACCAAAAAGACTATCTTCATTGTCTAAATTATAAGCACACAGTCCAAGAGAGATATATGTACTTATTTTAATTTAATTATTAAATTAAATTAAATTTATTTATTTAACAGAGAGAGAGAGAGTGAGAGAGGGAACACAAACAGGGGGAGTGGGAGAGGGAGAAGCAGGCTTCCTGTTAAGCAGGGAGCTGGATGCAGGGCTCTATTTCAGGACCCTGGGATCATGACCTGAGCCAAAGGCAGATGCCTAATGATGGAACTACCCAGGCGCCCCATATGTGCTTTTTAGACAATAAGTTTGGGATTCTGGAAAAAATGGTAAAAAAGCTATAGAAAGTACCCGAAGAAATTGTTGAAGCTTGGTAGCTTTTCAAAACTAAATTTCCATTTTCTGACCCACAGGAACATTTCCTTTTCTTTTAGAATATAAACTCCAAATCTTTTTGGAGAGCTTCTTTTTCTCGGTCTTGTTTAGCCATTTGCCTTAGGTTTATTGAATTCCAAGTGAATTCTCTATCTCCTGAAGGATAACGCTGGTCTCTTTTTCTGCCTCATAAGAAGGTAGCTTGTTTTTTTTTTTCTTGCCAAGAACACTGTTCTAGATGCTGTCACTGCTCATCTCCCCTTGGTTTTGCTCCATTCTTTTGGTCTTAATCTTTCTTCCATCTTTAATCTTTCCTCCTCCGCCCACAAATATGGTCAGAGCCTTTCCTTCCCTGAAATAACCCTCCTCTGACCCTGCTACTGGAGCAGACTAGTACTTAGCTCCCATTAACACCAAACTTTTCAGAGTACAAATTCTGCTTTCACTTCTTGCTCATGCATTCATTTCTTAACCACTTGTACTATGATTCCACCTCTACCTTCCACCCCTCTGTGAAACTACCTTTTGGAGGTCACAGGTGAAAATTTCACTTTTTGAAATTTTCTCCTGCTATGGCCTTTTTGATACCACAGTCTGCTGGTTCTTTCATCTTTCTCAGAACTTCTCTTTTTCTCTTTTTTTTTCTCTTTTTCTCAGAACTTCTCTTTCATCTTTCTCAGAACTTCCTTCACTAGTTGCTTTCCCCCCTCCTCCTCCTGCTCCATAAGGAAGATGGTCTTTTCTCCATATTCTTTGCCTTAGGCAACTAACTCTTCATCCACTCACACTGCTTTGACATGAATTTCCTCAATCTCTTTGCCCTTCATTTCGAAGTCTCTTTCCTGATGATTCCCAAACCTAGCAGTTTCCAATTGTTGTTAGGATTTTCTTAATTAATCATCCAGAATTTCAAACTCAGCATATTTAAAACTAAGCTCACTAACTTACACTTAACAAAACTCCAAGCTCTCTGACTGCCTTTATTTTGTTTTTGTTTTTTATTAATGACAACACTACTAATGAATCATCCTTCAAAATCACAAGGAAATTTTTATTCTTACTTCTCATATTCCATGCTTGATAAATTAGATTCTATATGCTCTCTCTTTTGGAGTCAGATAAATCTGGGTTCAGATCATGGTTTTTGCTACTTACTACCCTTTTGGCCTTGAAAAAATTACTTAAATTTATGGAGTTCTGGTGTCCTTATCCATAAAATGGGGACGATAACATCCTCTACACGACCAATTGAGAGGATTGGATAAAAGCTGCACATTTTATACTTATTCCTCAATAAATAGTAACCCTATTGTTTTCCCTGATCCTGGTTATATCTGTCATATCCACTTTTCTTTTTCTTAAAATGGACTAATACTTATTATCGAGGTACTTCATGTAGTTCCTGACATGTAGGTGTTATTCACATGTTTCTTTCTCCTTCCTTCCTTTTGTTATATTGCCTCCTTAGTTCAGACATACATTGCTTCTTGTCTGGACAATTGATGTGGCTCCTACAGGGCCCTGGCTCCTGGCCTGGACATTGGGGTTTACTCTGCATACTGCTGGCTGATGCCTTCCTGAGGCTTGCTTTGGGTAGGCCACTTCCCTACTCAGAAATCTCCACTGCTTCATTATTTCCCAGAAAATGAAATAACAAAACCTATAGCTCAAGTTATCTTTGGAGACATACGTGTCATGATTTTCTTACACATGGCATCTGTTTTGGCCAAGTGGTACCATTCTTTCTTTTAGCACATCCTGATTTTTCTGTTCTCTTGCCTTTCTTCCTGGGTCTGGAATGATATTTAAATAGTCTTCATCTGCCAAATCCATTTCTTTTCTTTCTTTTTTTTTTAAAAGATTTTATTTATTTATTTGTCAGAGAGAGAGAGTGAGAGCAAGCACAGACAGACAGAGTGGCAGGCAGAGGCAGAGGGAGAAGCAGGCTCCCTGCTGAGCAAGGAGTCCGATGTGGGACTCGATTCTAGGACGCTGGGATCATGACCTGAGCCGAAGGCAGCTGCTTAACCAACAGAGCCACCCAGGCGTCCCGCCAAATCCATTTCTAACATGATGGATGAGACTAGAAGTTTTTGAGACTATGTTTAATTAATACATCTATTTTTTGATGGCTAGTCTAGTAGACTCTCAGTCCTTTTGGCTTAATTAAAATAATAAAACTTTGACATACAGGTCCATTTGTGAAAGTGAAAATCTGATAGACAACAGAACCACTGTTTATGAGAGAAAAAAGATAGAAGAAGGAGGGGGAGGAGGGGGAGGAGGAAAAAGAAGAGGATTTCATTTCGGGAATGAGGTAATTATTTTTTGGTTGGGTCAAAAAAGTAGGGAATGCAGAGAAGTATGAATCCCAAGAAGATTAGCAATAACTAGGATTATGTGGGCAGGGTGAGGGGACTTTGAAAGCAGTCTCTGTTCTAATTTCACTGGAATTCTTGGCATAGAATGATTAACATTCCAAGATAGAAGATATGGTGGCAAACTGCCCTGTGTTTGAAAAGAGAGGAAACACCCTGGAAAGAATGAGATGTGTGGTAAAGAGAGGAAGTGACAATGTACTGGAAAGCTAGCTGGAAGTCACCACAGGAGCACCCCAAATCCCAGTGTGTGTCAAGCAGGCTGATGCGATCCTGATATCACTCCTGTCACTGGGTAAAGTCACTTGTCACTTTGACACAATCAGAGATAAAACAGTCTAAGCACATGGAAGGGTCTAAGTGCCAAGTCCATAGTGGTGCTCAATAAAAGCCTGTTACTGATGAGCTGCAGTTTGTGACAGAACTTCTCTATGGTGAGATCCAAGAGTAAGAAAGGTAAGCACCCTAAAAAAGGCCTAGGTGTGCCAGATTGCTCAGTAACATCAGGACATATAGGCTTGCCCTGGCTAAGATATGCTGAGTCATACTTTATACTTCCAGAGGCTGTTTCATAACTTTAAATCATAAGTGAGAACTTGATGTATTCCAAGAAGATCCTTGTGAAGCCAAATAAGTACAATTTTAAAAAGTTCTTTGAGAGGCACCTTGGTGGCTCTGTCAGTGAGGCCACTGACCCTTGGTTTCAGCTCAGGTCATGGTCTTAGGGTCAAGGGATTGAGCCCCGGGTCGGGCTCAGTGCTCAGGGTAGAATCTGTGTGTCCTTCTCCTTCTGTCCTTCTCCCTGCCTAAAATAAATAAATATCTTTGAAAAAAAATTAAAAAGTTCTTTAAGATGAAAAGCAATAGTTTATCCCTGACGAGGCCTTTCTTCTAGTTCAGACAGCTTACATCTATGTGGTTGAAAAGTTCCATTTCATCATGAATTTGTTGAAAAAAGAATATTTAAAACATATTTTAAGACATAATACGGAATGTTAATTGTTGCATTGAAAACATTCGGAAAATTGGAAGATTTGAGGAAGTGTGCTTTTGGAGAATTTTGCAGAAATTGCTTGGGCATTCAGGGTTTGTGAGGGTTCAGGCCACGGCAGTCACCCTTCTTACAGATTTGTGTGAATAGATTTGGACACATGCCAGTAACTCAGTAGAAATTTGTTTGCCCATCATTTATCATCAAACATATCATCATAAACATAGCAAGCAAAGAACAAGGAAATGGCCAAATTAATAATACTGATTTTTTTTTTTTAAGATTTTATTTACTTATTAGAGAGAGAGAGCGCGCACAAGCAGGCAGAGGCGGAGAGAGAAGCAGGCTCCCTGCTAGGGGATGTGGGACTCGATCCCAGGACCCTGGGATCATGACCTGAGCCGAAGGCAGCAGCTTAACCGACTGAGCCACCCAGGCGTCCCAATAATACTGATGTTTTAATTCAAATAATTAACTTCATTCTCCCAAATGGTTGTTTATGCTTTTAGAGCCTTATGGATGGGTTATTTGACATGCTTTTGCTTGCTTTCTTGTTTCACTCTTGCACAGTAGTATATAGGCTTCACTCCCTGAGGGAGTTCTAAAATCGCCTTTTGGGAAAACTTGAAGCAAATTCTATTTAGCCTTTTTTGGTTGTTTTTTTCATTGAATTCTGGTATTCTTCCTTAAAATTTGTGTGATTGGTTTTTGAGTAATTCTGCTAACATTATGGTCTCAGATGATTATTATTTCAGGGTTTCTTGAACAAAGGTCACAAAACTTTACTAAATCTCTAAAGTACTAAGAAAATACTTTAAATTAGCATGTGAGAACAGACTATGACAGCTCTCTGTTGATTTACTGCTCATTTGACAGGATATTGCAATCATGCTTTCTACTATCAGTTTCGTGTGGGAAAACTTAGGAACCGCTCCATAACTGTCACAGCTGCGGACAATTTCAGGTTTTTCTGAATTTCCCTCATTATCATCTGTATTTTCACTGGTTTCAAATTTACTCATCAAACTTCCTGTTTTTAACCACTGATCCATGCTCCCAGTTGAAAATACAATTTGAAACTATTCACTTGAGAAAGTTAAATGTAGTATAACTTTACAACACAAAAAAACCCTCAGAATTTGGGGTTATTTTGTGTTATGGGAGAATTCATTGTGTTTAGAGAAAGAACTAAACATAGGTATGTATTTGTAAAGGAAATTTTAATCTCATAATTGCAGTAGTAATTTACTGATTTATGGGAATTGTGTGTGTGTATGTATAAAGGTTAGAAAAACCCTGATTCTTCATGGGACAGACTTATTTAAAAACTGCATTGACTCTAAAGACTATGGACTTGCCTAGTGATCATGTAACCTGATAGAATACTATTCTTCCCACCAGGTAGTGACACTATCTTAACCCATTCTCACCTTAGATATGTTTTCAGCTTTCCTTGTACTCAGGATATTTGCCACTTTAATTGGAGAAGAGGTTGTAACTTGACCAGCTTAGACCAAATACTCTTTTCTGTAATTAGGGAATTAGGACTGAAACTTTCTGGTTTAGTGTGGTTCCATTTTGTCGTAGTCAGAATGCTATGAGCACTCCAATCTCCCTTTAGGTGGATGTAATACTAACCTTCAGCTACTTTGGAAAAGAAGTGCTGGTCAATTATACCCATTAATACCCCCGATATCTGGAGAACAATCTCTTCCTTTGAAAAATGAACATAGGACATTATGTATTTTCATGTTCTTCTATTTACTTTTTATACTTTTCCAACTCTTCTTTCAGGCTTTTAGCTATCATTTCTTCTTGCTAATTTGGTGCCCTTACATGAAGAGAATAATCGTGGTTCTGCCCAGTTCTGCTCTTTCTGGGTCCATACTTTTTTTTTTCTTTAAGATTTTATTTATTTATTTGACAGAGAGAGAGTGATCATAAGTAGGCAGAGAGGCAGGCAGAGAGAGAGGGAGAAGCAGGCTCCCTGCCGAGCAAAGAGTCCGATGTGGGGCTCCATCCCAGGACCCTGAGACCATGACCTGAGCTGAAGGCAGAGGCTTAACCCACTGAGCCCCAGATGCCCCATAGGTCCATACTTTCTATACTGCCCCTTCTGAACTTTTAATTTTTATTTATTTATTTTTTTCAAGTTAAATATATACAATTTTTAATTGTCAATTCTACCTCAACAAAGCTTGCAGAAAGTGGTAGCTTTTCTGTTCATAGAGTTGCTGCTATTCTTTTCTTTGATCTCCAGTTGAGTTCATAGGTGTTCAGAATGGTTTGATAGCTCTCTAGCTGAATTCCTGGGACCAGATGAAATTTAGGTCTCCTACTCCTCTGCCATCTTCGACTCTTAGTGGGATTACTCAATTAGTTGAAATTATTCATCTCTCCTTCTGAACTTTTTAATTGAAGGTATAGCACAAAGATATCTGATCACTGAGAACAAATTGCTTTCCCAACATATCTTGTCAGAGATGTCACCTTTTTCCTTTAATTCAGCTATGATAATGTTGGAAACTTGCAAAGGGAGCTTTGGCAAAAACTAAGGGAAGGGTGTGGTGGGAGTGGGAGTGTGGGATGGTGAAAGAACATAGAAATCAATGAATCAATGAATTCACATGGTACAGAGTTCTAATCTGTCTCTTATGTCCAGCCAATATCCACTGTGTCTAGGACAGCTTTGGAGCAGGTAGTCTCGGGTTCCTGGAACTAGTTTTAAAGCAGTCTGTATTGTGTACATGTGTTCAAATGAGTGCAAAATTAAAAAAGAAGACACTAAAAGTACAAGCTACAGAAAAAAAAAACAGTTAAATGGGACTTCATCAAAATTAAAACTCTTGTGCTTCAAATGACACCATCAAGAAAACAAAAAGGCAGCCAATGGAATGGGAGAACATATACAAAAGAGATACAAGCATGTGAAAAGATGCCCAATATCATTGGTCATTAGGGACATGCAAATCAATCCCACAATGAGATACCACTTCTTATCCACTAGGATAGCTAAAATAGAATTAAAAAAAACCCCAGACAATAGCAACTATGTGTGCACATGTGCATATATGTGTGTGCATATATATTTGTATTTTTTGCTGGGCGGTTTCTATTACTCTATGTAAACTGGGGCACATGGAACATGAGTTATATTTGGGTTTTGCTGTCACAGCACTTTATAGTTTACTATAACCTTTACCATGAATAATCATCTACCTCATTTGATTCTTGCAACTACGTAAGGGTGGCAAAGTAGTTCATTGTTTTCCCTTTCTTAAAGATGAAGTTCAGGCTCAAAGACGTGAAGGCATTTTCCCAAGTTATCCCATAAATGGTTAAGCTAGGACTTAAATTCAAATTCTTTTTACGAGATACCAGGCTCCTTCTCAAATAACACTGCCTTATACTTCATTGCAATGTCTGGATCACTTTGAAATCATGCATTCATCATATGGGAGGATATCTGGCTGTAATATTTGTCACCCTATTGATTGCCAGGTTTATCTGGCTGCCTATTTTTTTCTCACTGCTCTATATGTGTTCCTCCTGGTGCTGTGTACTTGTTGAAGAGGACAACCTTCCCTGACAGAGGAAGACCATTCTTCAGTGAAGGGTGTACCAGTAATTGTGATCCCCTGCTACAACATCCAAACAAGCTGTCAAGATCCATTCATAAAATGTAGTAGGATAACAAAGCCTCCAAGACTCCAGGCACATCCAAGTGAGCTTTTGCATATGGCAGTCTTTTTTTCCTTAAGAAAAAAAAAATAGTGGATTAATCTATATTTCTTCATTTTTAAAAAAAGATTTTATTTATTTATTTGAGAGAGAGAAAGGGAGCATGAGTGGGGGGAGAGACAGAAGGAGAAGTAGACTCCCCACTGAGTGGGGATCTGGGCTCAATCCCATGACCCTGGGATGATGACCTGAGCTGAAGGCAGCCGCTTAACCAACTAAGCCACCCAGGTGCTTCATATTACTTCATATTAAACTTCATAACCACCCAATGAACTGAGTAGACCATGTAATATATAAAATTATATTTGTAGTTGAAGAACGTGATACTCGGAATAATCAAAAGTTTTAAGCCCCACTCTTCACTTACTGTGGACAAATTATTCAACTTCTCTAATTTTTGTTAGAGGTCAATTGAAGGCTCCTATTAGATGATCTCAGAGGTGCCTTCTAAGCCTACTATTCTAGGATTCTATCTTTAGTGTATCTCTTTTAGCAGTGTATGTGTTGTGAGGTCCATTTCCAGTCATGGTGAATGAGTTTTTGTTGGATGATCTGCACTTGCTTACTGAGTTATATCTTAACCTTAATACAGATTCCTTTTTCTTTTTAAAAAAAGTTTTAAAAT